>CM057450.1:472428026-472523026 GCA_016271365.2 Neoceratodus forsteri | reverse complement strand
TGTGGAGAGGCATAGGGCACTCTGATCGCCTCCAAAATGTTGGCGGAAAGCCCATTCTTTTGAGTACCAGAAACAAAAAGCTCCAATTGACCTTGTCAAATGCTTTTTCTGCGTCCAAGCTCATAATGCAAGTGGGAGTGTGTTTATTAATAATATCAATTATGTTTATGGTCCGTCTGACACCTTCAGGGGCTTGTCTGCCCTCTATGAATCCCGTTTGATCCGGATGTATTAAGTTTAGGAAGGACTGAAGTCTTTCGGCTATTATGGCCATAAAGATTTTATAGTCTACATTAAGAAGTGAAATTGGTCTATATGAGCCACACCCCTTTGGAATCACAGTTATGGTGGTGTAATTGCATGAGGGAGGGACCGCCTCACCTTCCAGCCACACCTGGTTGTATACGGTCTTTAGCATAGGGGCCACATCCGCTATAAACATTTTATATAGCTCACTTCCAAACCCATCCGGTCCCAGACATTTACCCACTTTAAGGTCCCCAACTGTGTGGAGGATTGCCTGATGGGTGATTGGGTTTTCCAGAGACTGTCTCTGGGTCTTAGTGAGCCTGGGCAGCTTTAAGGCTTTTAAAAAATTCTGGCCTTCCTCTGGGTGAGAGTCTTGCTGCGGATGGTATAGCTGTTTATAATATGCGACTAATGTATCTGCTATCTGTTCCCATTTATGCGAGATTGGTCCAGTGTTCAGGTGTCGGAGGCCTGCAACATGGGCCCCAGCAGACTTTCAGCCAGTATGCCAAAAGATGAGTAGCCCGTGGTCCCCCTTCATAATAAGCTTGTTTTATATAGGACAAGGCTTTTCAGTCTCTAATTGTATTTTTTGAAGATTTGATTCAACTTCCTTTATCTCCTTTTCTATGGTTCTACAGAATTTTAATTTCTGTTGTCCTTTTAAGGTTCTAAGCTTCTTAGTTAAATTTTCTATTCGCTTACCCCTTTCCCTCTTTTTATATGTAGCTATTGAGATCAGTTTACCTCTGATTATTGTTTTAACCGTGTCCCACAAGATTTGTGGTATAGTATCCGGGCCATCATTCATTTGAATGGTATGTTTTATTACCCTTTAATCTCCTCCCTCACCTCTTCATCTTTGAGCAGGCTAACATTCAGTCTCCACTGCACTGGTTTTTTAGGTAACTGCAGAACAATCTCTGCGTAGATGGGTATGATCTGATAGGGTTTCAGTGCCCACCCACAGACAAACACTGGAAGATCTTTACCGTATGTGAAAAACATATCCAGCCTTGAATAAATTTTGTACCTTGGGGAGCAACACGTGAAATCCCGTGCTAATGGATATTTCTCCCTCCATATGTCTATTAAACCTGTGTCCTTCATAAGTCTTTTCATTGATTTGGAAATCCTCCCATTAGGTGCCAGAAATTTTGAGGTGGCGTCTAGGGATCTGTTCATAACCACATTCCAGTCTCCTCCCGCAATTACCACCCCTTTTGCCTTTTCTGCTAGTAATTTGAACAATTCTGGAAAAAAAAGTTATGGGTGAGCCTGGGGGAGCATAGACATTCAAAAGGGTAACCTGCAAATCTTGGATTCTTCCCACAACCAGCACATAGCGTGCCCCTTCATTAACGATCACTTCTTCCTCAAATGGGAGAGATGCCGAAAGAAGTATCGCAACCCCCCATTTATTAGGGATGCATGATAAATTGTCGAAAAACCCTTGCTTCTCAGTTTTCAAACCTCATTAGGGGATAGGTGGGTCTCTTGTAAGAACTGTATTTCACATTTTTGATTTCTTAGAAACTTTTGAAGTGGTTTTCTTTTGATGGGGTGATTTATACCGTTGACACTGTAGGATAATATTTTGGATTTAACTTTAGTCATAATGAAATTCTTTAACCATAATCAATGATCTGTTCCCCCTAATATTTTTAAAAGACAACTTCTACCCCCTTATTCTTTGTTTCTTCCTCTCTTTCCCTTGAAAATGACGTCTGCCCATCCCTCCAATCTGTTATCAGTATGCAGTTTAAAATTATTCCTGTGTCACTCATTATTCCTAATACATAAACAGTAATTGCTGGTTCTCAACCACAAGCCAGCCTGAACATTAAGAAAAACATATGGCAGTATTTCCCCAATAGATGGGGGTATAACCTTTCTAACAATATATAACTGAGAATCTGTCAACATGAAAACATCAGCAGTTAGAACTCTAACTAAACGTATAAACGGTTCCAGGGTATCACTCCCGCTGCTCCTCTTTTGTTATGACATTTTTCTTTCTGTTGAGAGTATTGCAGAGGGGTTATTATAGTGAACCCTTCATGAATACCCGAGCTTACTAGGTCAGTCCAATCTCCTAAGCTTGGACTGGTCTGTGTCATTTGGGACACCTTGCCCATTATGATGGTGTGGACTAAACTTCTTGAGCTCCACTCTTAGATCTCAGCCCAGGGCTCAGAGGCAACACTGACATCAGCAAAACCAGTAGGCAGAAAAAAGTCATTTAGGCTCAGATCCCTGTCCCGTCCCTCCCCCAACCCCTTATTTAAATAGATCTGGAGAGGTCCTCCTCTCAAATCCATCTGACAGTAAGGCAACCATCCTTCTATTCTCCCAAAATCTAGAGAGGAAAGGAAGGGTAAGAAAAATGCCATACCGCCAAGATATTATGGAACACAGCCAGATTCATTTCCACTATGGTAGTAGTACTTCCAGCCAGATCGCTTCTAACTTTATATCTTGAGAAAACCATTATGCTTATTTATATTGTATATTTTTTTCATTTACGCACCTCGTCCTTTCCAACATCCCTCCAGAAACCCTCTCAGAACATAAGAAAGGAAGAGAGTCCCCCGAGCTCCTTCAGCATTAACAGCAGCCTCCTGGGGCCATCACCCCGCTACATAAGTCCCGCTTTTAGGCCAAGGTCCAGTTATAAGGCCAATATTATCAGTACCTTTGAGTCCTACGGAGTAGAAATGGCAGCACCGTTCATGCTGCGAGCAGACCCACGAAGCGTGGAGTTGCACTTTCACTCTCAGGGAGCGCTACCCGGCAGGCAAATCGTCATCTGATCTTGTTCCTCTACCTCCTGCGCATTTTGTGAAGCGATCCCAGCCAGCTGTATCGGGGAGACGTAGGATTTTACCAGCTCTGAGATATCTGCCTTTAGGTTAGTGGAGTGCGGTTGGGAATGGCAGGTCATCCCTTTACACGCCACTGACCAAACTGAACGCCTCAACTCCCTTTCCATTCTCTGTCTGTCTGTCTCTCATTCAGGAACTGGGATTCCGATGTCTTCCACAAAACTCGAAGCTGCTAGCAAATCTTCAAATACTTTTGTTCCCTGTTTGGTTTCCACTCGTAAGCACGCAGGAAATAGCATCTGTGCCTTTAAATTCTTGGACCAGAGCCGTTTTAAGATGGGCCACATGGTGCTACGTGCCTCCTGAACCCTCGTAGTGTAGTCGTTGTTGATTGTTATTCTGTGAAGCCCAAACGTGATCTTTTTCCATTCTCCACACTCTTCGGAGTATATCTTCCTTCGAATTGTAGCTGGTCATCTTCACAACGAAGGACCTCGGGCAGGAATCAGGACTGGAGGGGCGCTGTGCCAGGGAGCGATGTGCACTATCCATTGAAAGAAAAAGTTACTCACCTTAGTAATGTTTCTTCTAATGGAGTCTTGCTATATTATGACATATGCAGTGAGTCCCAACCTTCGAACTGCTCCGGAGGTGAAAGAGTTAACTTTCCGTGCCAGGCATGGAACGCTGAGCTCGAGCTCAGCTGAAACTCTGTTGTTCTTCAAACTCAAACAGTCAGATCTTTAGGAGCTAAACTCACTGAGGTCCTGTGTGGAAGCTGTAAACCTACACTAGCCAACTGGCTACTAAACATAAGAACCCATTTTTTGGTCCCAAAACAAAGACTCCAGTCAGGAGACCCAAAAATGAAAACAACACCAAGTCACCCCAAAAAGGAGGGGTGAAACAACAAAGTGGGCATCTACTAAGTGCCAACACTGCACTGCCCACCCACATCCCAAAACAGAGGTTCTGAGAGGGGCAGGCGAGTATAATATAGCAAGACTCCATTAGAAGAAACAACATTACTAAGGTGAGTAATTTTTTCTTCAAACATGAAGTCTTGCTATATTATGACATATGCAGACTACACAGCAGTACCTCCATGGAGGAGGGACAGAATCTACTTAGGAAATAGGCTCTGAAGCACTGCTGTACCAAACCGAGCATCACTCCTAGCCTGGATGTCCAGGGAGTAATGCTTTGTAAAAGTGTAAACTGTTTTCCAGGTAGCTGCTCGACATCTCTAGAATAGGGATGTCCCTAGCAGCAGCCAGGGAAGCAGCTGTACCTCTGGTAGAGTGAGCCCTCAGGGCTGAGGGAGGAACCTTACCCAGCTTTTCATAACAGAACTGGATACAAGAGACAATCCACCTGACAATGGATCTTTTAGTGGCATGTTTCCCTTTACCCACCTCACCATAAGTGAGGAACAGTTGGAGGGACTCAAACCTGTGACCCTTGGTACACTCTATGTAGTAACTAAGGGCTCTTTTCACATCTAAACTGTGCAGCCTCCTCTCGCCATTCCTCCTCTGGTCAGTGAAGTACACTGAAAGAGATATAGATTGATTAAGGTGGAAATCTGAAACCACCTTAGGCAAGAACTTCCTGTTAGTCCTGAGGACCACCTTATCTCTATGAAAGGAGATAAAAATCAGGATCCACTGACAAGGCTTGTAATTCACTTATGTGTCTGTCAGAAGTGATGGCTGCCAGAAACAGTCTTCCAAGTCAAGTACTTAAGCTCTGCTGAAGACAAAGGCTCAAAGGAGGGTTGCATAAGCTGAGCAATGCAAACATTAAGATCCCAGGCAGGGGCAGGGTCCCTGAATGGAGGGTTGGTGTGAAGCAATCCCTTGAAAAACTTGGAGAATACAGGATGAGCTGAAAAAGAAGAGGGCTTTACCTGCTGATAAAAAAAGCAGACAGCTGCCAGATGCACTTTTAGGGTAGCTGGTCTCAGCTCCAAAGTATTTAAGTGGACCATATAATCCAGGACTGTGGGTAAGTCAGCAGATTCTAGGGAAATATGTTTTCCAGAGCACCATATGGAAAACCTCTTCCATTTGGAATTATAAGTAGCCCTGGTGGAAGGTTTCCTAGAAGCCTTCAGGATATCCATCACACCTTGGGAGAGGTGTAGATCAGCAAACCAACTCTTCAAGAGCCAGGCCTTGAGATTGAGAGATTCGAGGTTCGGGTACCAAACTCTCCCCTGAGCACAGTATAACAAGTTGTGATTCCTGGGAAGACACAGGGGAAGATGGACTGCTAGGGACAGTAGGAGTGGATACCAGGGTTGTCTGGAGCAATCAGGATCATCTTGCAGGGTTGAGATCTGATTTTGACTAGCACTTTGAACATGAGAGGAAGGGGGGAAGCATGAGAAACTTCCCTTCCCAATTGAGAACCAAGGCAACCAGAGGGACTTAGCCCAACACTGGGGGCCTGCAGCAAAAAAAGGGAAGCTGGTGATTGTCTGGGGCTGCAAAAAGATCCATCTGCGGAGTGCCCCATCTGGCAAATATCACCTCCAAGATCGGGGGTCCAGTGACCATTCGCGATGGCCCTGGGAAATCCTGCTGAGAGCATCTGCCAGGACATTGTCCTTGCCTGGGAGGTGAACTGCTGTAAGGGAGGTGTTCAGAGAGTAAGCCAGAGACTACAACTTCATTGCTTCGGTGCACAAGGCCGTAGACAGAGTGCCCCCTTGCTTGTTGATGTACCACATTGTGGTGGTGTTGTCTGTTCTGACCCGTACAACTTTGCCCTGAACAGATCTGGAAAAAGCTTGAAGTGCTAGAAAAACTGCTCTGAGTTCCAACAGATTGATGTGGAGCAGAGATTCCTGAGGGGACCACAATCCCTGGGTAGTGAAGTCGCCCATGTGAGCTCCCCACCCCAAGAGGGATGCATCTGTAGTAAGGATTAAGGAGTGAGACTGAGTGACAAAGGGAACCCCTTTTCTCAGATTGCTCTGATCCTGCCACCACTGAAGGGCCTGGATCAGGGTTCGAGTCACTGGGATCAACTTGGTTAGAGGGTCTTTCCTTTGAGACCAAAAAGCCCTCAAATGGAACTGGATGTCCCTCATCTGAAAATCTTGCTCCCTGCACTACTGCTGTAGAAGCAGCCATGTGCCCCAGGAGCTGTAGAAAATGCTTTGCTGGTCGAGAGACCTATAGGGTGAATCAGGAGGCCAGAGAGACCAGGATCCTTGCCCTGTCTAAAGGGAGGAAGGCTCTGGCTTTCTCTGTGTTCAGCTCTGTGACTATGAAGGTGAGGAGCTGGACAGGCTCTAGAATGGACTTTGAAAGATTCAGAAGGAAGCCTAGAGAGGTGAGCAGTTGTTGAGTTATCTGTAGATGTAACTTGACTTGGTCTGGAGACTGGCCTACTATGAGCCAGTCATCCAGGTAAGGGAAGATGGCAATTTTTTGCCTTCTTAGGTGGGCAACTGCTACTGCCAAGCATTTTGTGAATACCCTTGGAGCAGAGGTGAGGCCAAAGGGCATTGCTCTGAATTGGTAATGGCCTGAGGGCAGCTCGAACCTGAGGTATTTTCGATGGGAGCTTCTGATGAGAATATGGAAGTAGGCATTCTTGAGGTCCAGGGATGCTAGCCAGTCCCCTTGCCTTAGAGAGGGGAGAATATTTCCCAGAGTCACCATTTTGAATTTTGGTTTTAAAAGGTGCTTGTTTAAATATCTGAAATCCAGGATGGGCCACCATTCTCCTGTCTTTTTGGGGTAAGGAAGCACCTGGAGTACAAGCCTTTGCCCTGGTGTAGGGGTGGAACCCTTTCCACAGCTCTGAGAGCCAGGAGGGAAGAGACCTCTGCCTCTAAAGGCAAGAGCCTCTGGTGGGTTTGCAGGTGGAAAGGATCTGGTTCTCATCTTTGGAAATTTTTTGAAGCTGAGAACCAGTCCCTGGCTTACTACTTCCAGGACCCACTTGTCTGATGTCAGAGACTTCCAGTCCTAGACAAAGTAAGCCAGCCTGCCCCCTACAGGTAGCTAAGAATCGGCCCTGGCAACCCCATCAAGGTGCCTGTTTGGCAGGGGCTTTGGGCTGAGGGGTGGAAGCAGGCCTGCTTGTACCCAGTCTGCCTCTCCCTTTAAAGAACCCCCTCTGTGCATAGGCAGAAGAGGAGGCCTGGGCTTGGTAGAAAGGCCTATGAAAAGGCCTGCCCCTGCCCCTGGAAAGCTGCCTTTGAGGAGTGGCCTGCCTTTCCTTGGCCTGTGCACTCCTATAGGTGGTCATATACCCATCCATTTTCTTCTTGTAATTCTCTGTCTGCTCCCCAAACAGAATTACTCGCAACAGGAAAATCCATGGCCTTAGTCTGGGTATCCTGTGACAGGCTAGTACATCTGAGCCAAGCCATTCTGCGAAGTGCCACAGATGTAGCCATGACTCTTGATGACACATCATTAGAGTCCACTGCAGCATGGAATTGCACCCTGGATGCCTCAATACCATCAGCAGCTACCTGCTCCAGCTCCTTGGCAAGCTGGCCAGGGACCTGGTTTGCTAGAGCCATAACAGTATCCCATCTGGATTTCTGGTATCTAGCAACATAAGCCATATAATTTGCCTGAGTCCCAAGGATGCTGCCATGTACCGTTTCTTTGCCATGGCATCAATCCTCCTGGAGTCCTTATCAGGGGGTGTGAAGCCAAGGAAATATTAGCCTTGTCACAGGCTGCAGCCTGCACTACCCCAACATGGCTGCATTGTTGTGTGAGGAACTCCGTATCAGAGCCTGACAATGTGTACCTCTTGTCCATTCTCTTATCAAAACAGAAGATACAGTGTGAGGAGCTTTTAAAATTTTAAAAGTCTGTTTCCCAAAAGATTTATGCAAGGGAATACAGTCTCCTAGACTCTGGGATATCCATCATTTCCACATAGTCAGGCCCCTCTTGATCATCCACAGCTTCCTCCATAGGAAGCTGGAGGGTTTCAGCCACTTTTTTATAAAACATAAAATGAGAAGGGGACTCAGAAAGCCTAGGAGGAGACCCTCCTGAAGGTCTGTCTGGGGAGATGTCCGGGTCAATGGGCACATCCAGACTTTCAAATCCACATTCACTCTCCTCATACTCCTCTTCCCCCTCCTCCGGTTCATAATACTCCTCTAAATCATACTCTTGAACCGGTGGAACCAGCCGAACTGGGCGCTTACCAGATGGTGCCGGTTCAGTTGGAACCGGGGAAAGCGACTGGACAATTTTTATCGCTTTGGCTATTTCTTCCGCGTTGGAGAGGAAAGTTTTGGCTCCACACCAGCTAATTTTCTAGTCCTTTTTGCTGGACTCTGCTCCTCAGAGTTGGATCTCCTTTTGCCCAAGAAGTCTCGCCCTGGTCAGAGGGCACTCCCTCCGGTTCGGTTGGAACCGAACCGGGCTGGCCATCCGGTTCAGCGGACTTTTTGGCCTCCCTTTCCCTGAGCCTACCAACTCTTTTCCAGGGTAGCTGCAGGAAAAAACTTACACAAATATGGCAGTCTGCATTGAGGTGGTCAAACCCCAGACAAACACAGGTGATGTGGGGATCAGCCTTGGCAAAAACTTCCACACACACACACACACACACACACACACACACACAGCAGTGTTGAAACCCAGTGGGCCTGGTTTTTCTTTTGGGTTTCTCAGACATTGTGCCAGCCTAACCAAACTTACCCGTTTATGGCAATCTGCCAGGTAAGACCCTCTTATCGGTTCCCAACCATGTCACGGGTCGTGGAAAAAACCGTAATAAAATCCGTTTTTTTTTTTTTTAGAACCGATAAGAACCGGTAACCACGCACTAAAAGACAGATTAAGATACTTTAAACAACTTGATCGGTTCAAACCGAACCGATAAACCGTTTACAAGTTTCACACAGATAGAAATTAATGTAAAACCTATCTAGTACTCACAAATACCACAGACAGAGTCTGAACCGACCAATTGCGGTTTAAATTCGGTCGAAAACCGAGAAACAATACTTTAACCGACAAAATGAACCAAGCACAAGGAGAAATCTCCGGAGCGACTGTTCAGTGAGGTGGAGTAAAGAATCTGATGGTTTGAGTTTGAAGAACAACAGACAGAGTTTCAACAGAGCTCGAGCTCAGCATTCCATGCCTGGCATGGAAAGTTAACTCTTTCACCTCCGGAGCAGTTCGAAGGTTGGGACTCACTGCATATGTCATAATATAGCAAGACTTCATGTTTGAATATCAAGATCAGCAGGTAATTAAGGAATCCCACAGTATTTTCTGTAAGAAAGTGATTGAAATTGGATGCTCCCTCCTCGGCTCCCTCAGGGATGCCATATATCTGCAGGTTTTGTCGTCTACTACTGCCTTCAAGGTCATCCATTTTGGCTCTCAACTCCCTCTCTCTGGACATCAGGAATAGCAGGAAACTGTCTTGACGGTCTGATTGTTCCATTACGGTTTTAAGTCCCATCACCAACTTGTCTGTTCTGTGTTCGATTCTCCCTATATCGGCCCTTAGCTCCGTGAGTGAAGTATCTATTTTTTTGCACTGTTTTTGCTGTCTGTATAATCGAAGCTATGAGTTGCGGGTAGTAGTCGTCTTGCCCACTCTCCGCTGACATGGTAGTTTCTTCTTCAGTAGGCCCAGTTGTTCGGGGCGGTTTTTCCCCTGCTGCAGCAGTTGTAGCTTTTGAGCCGGGGTCTGGGTGTTCCTGGTCAATACTGCCTTCAACCTAATCATCTTGGCCGGCAATTGCATATTTTAAAAACTGTAAATGCCTATAGATTTTAGGTTGGATCGAGAGGAACGCTAGTCCCTGCTGCCATTCAGGTTGCCGATGTCACTGGAAGTCCTGGCACAACTCCTTAAAAAGAACCTGTGAAGGTGGAGCCCAGGTTGAGTGGAACGAAAAAGTTTCAATTCGCTGAAGTGCGGGCGGCTTCTTCTTTGAACGCCTTCATGCATTCCAGCTGCTCAGTGGAGCCCGCGGCCGTGGAAACCACCCACCTAGCCTCCTTAGACATCACTGGAGGATTCCTTTTCTCCAGTCTCCCCAACTTCGAACGTGCCAGGCGGTCGTCCAGGAGATTTGGATGGAAGCCCAAGCAAAAACTGCAGGACGAGGTGTCATGGCCAACACCTAGGCAGTGGACGCACGTGAGATGGGGATTGGTGCGCGACATCTTCTGGCCACAAGGATACCGGCGAAATCCTGGAGAAGATTTCTCTTCCATGAGCGAGGATGCAAAAGCGCTATCGCTAACTCGAATGAGTTTTAATCTCGGTAAAACCGAAGTTTTTATAGCCAGAGCCTACGAATGCGTGAGCACGAGGGAGACAACCTGCATCTTCCAGCGGAAAGGAAGATCTGGCGTCATGGGGTGGAGCTGAGGTATATACCACCTGGGTGAGTGGGAGGAGCCAGCTTGAAGACTTCCGGGCAAGATTTAAAGGGGAAAGGGACATGCCAAACAGTGTGGATTAACATATCCACAATCCTAGAACGGTCCTTTTGGATCAGCCTACCTACCTGGTTATCAAAGACAGACATATGTCTACCACTTTCCTGTACATCCCACACAATCCCCCCCCGCCCCACTTGCCCTCCCTCACCCCTTTCTCCTCACACACATCCTGTTCATCTCTCCCTCACACATGCCATCACCCTTCCCACCACACTGTTCTTCCCCGACTGTTCGCACATGCCCTCTGAACAATCCCCCCTAGTCCTCTACCCCCTCCCCTACCACCACCTGTTACCCTCTGCTTATTCTCCAACTGACCTATTCCATACACCCCCACAGACCTCCCCTTCCTCTCCATAATTTCTCCAACAGGCCCACCTGCCCTGTTCTACTCAAAATTAGTTCCTAGGCAATACTTTGTTAGTTTCTACTTGAAAACGCGTATTGGCTGCATTAATAACCATTTTTACTGTGTTTATTCTCTGTGGTGGTGTTTAACCTGGAATATTCATACTTGTCCTTGATTTTTGCATCACCACATTGTACCATTACCTGTATTTACTCTATGTATTATTCAAGCCCCTCAATACTATTCTGTGTACACTGACGTGGAACCTTTGTAAAAGAGCCGCTGGCTCAAAGGTGTCGAATCTGAAATGTAATAAAAAATGTAAAAAAAAAAAAAGGACTGTACATTTGATGCAATTACCTCTTATTCCCACACTGAAAGGTGGGCGTGGCCATTAGCGTAATTGGGGGGTGAATGCTGCCCCCATTGCAGAATTTGATCGGACAGCAATGCCTATCCAGTTGCAGCCATAGATACAATCAGATATTTTGGGATATATCTAAAGAGATTCCCTCTGATGGACCACAGTGGTACTGCAGGCAGGCAAGGAATTTCTCCAGATGTCAAACATTGCAGGAAATGTCTGGACACATTTTACACACACAGATGCACAGAAACGTGACGGCAGAAAATGGCCCCATGGCCCATCTAGTCTGCTCAACACCCTGCTCCCCCTTCTGTTATGCTTCCACCCTCTTTTCCCCAACCTCTTGAATCCATCCCAAGCCCTCTTGAACCCCAACACAGTGTCAGCTGCCACCACCTCCGTTGGCAGTCTGTTCCAGGCCTCCACCCTTTCTGTGAAAAACTGCCCTGACATTTCCCCTGTATTACCCACCTTCCAGTTTGAGGCTATGTCCCTGCGTGTTCACTCCTTTTTTCAATTTGAATAAATTATCACCCTCCACCTTGTTTATTCCCTTCAGATACTTAAATGCACCTAGACTATGGAACTCCTTTCCCGCCCTAGTTCGTGCCTCCCCCTCCCACCCCTGCTTCAAAACATCCCTATGGAACTTCCTCAAAGCGGCTTCTACTTGTCTATGTGCCGCTCAGACCCCAAGCACTCTCTCCCTCACCCCTGACCCCTCTCCACCCTGGGAGTTGGTGTGCTGTCTCTCCGGTCACCGTTTCTCTCTGACATTCCTGCCTTAAGCACTTCCCCCCTGTCCTCTGGAGAGGTGCTCCCTGATATATCAGCACCCACTCTAACTGCACTTTGATGCCCCCACTTTCCCATGTTATTCCCTCAGGTCATGCAACTGTATGTCTGTACTTTCTTTTTCGTGGAAGTTGACACTGCCACGTTGTCTCCTGCTGTTTTCTGCCTCTCAATACTATTATGCATCTTGCTGACGTACTGCCAACTCTCTGCCTTGATGTACTGCCTACTTTACTGTATAATTTTGCAGTGTGTACTGTTTGCTGTCCCGCCCACTAGTTTGTGAGCCTGTATGTTACCCTGACATTGTATAATGTTTCTCATGTACTCTGTAACCTCCCGGGTCGCACCTGAAAATAGGCACTTGTCGTCTAGTGTGCTTACCTGGTTAACAAAAACAAATAAATATATGTCCCCCCTCTCCCTCCCAGTCTTCAGAGGGTACAAATTTAGCTCTCTCAATCCTCTCATAGGGTACATCCTGCACCCCTCTTACCATTTCGGTTGCCCTTCTCTGTACCCTTTCCATCAACTCAACATCTCTGCGTAGGTGAGGCCTCCAGAACTGCACTCCATATTCCAGATGTGGCCAAACCATAGTTTGGTATAATGGCATTAGCACCTCCCTCTTTCTGCTATTAAAACCCCTTGCAATGCAGGCCAACATTCCATTTGCCTTTCCCACTGCCCTACTATATTGGCTGCCCACCTTCAGGTCGCACGATACCATAATCCCCAGGTCCCTTTCCATTTCCTTCTCCTGAATCCTCCCCCAAGGGAATAAGTTCCCTCCATTTCACCTCCCCAGGTGCATCACGCAAGCACTTCTGTGATTAAACTTCAATTTCAAGGTGTTAGACCACCTCTCCAGGTCCTGCCTCAAGGCTTGCACCCCACTAGGGGAATCCACCCTAATGCAGACCTTTGTATTGTCTGCGAACAGGCACACCCGTCCCTCCAGACCCTCCGCTAAGTCACCAACATAGATGTTAGAGTATTGGTCCTAGCACTGACCCCTGTGGCACCCCACTAGTCACCACCCATTCCCTGGAATGTGTCCCGTTTACCACCGTCTGATTCCTTCCAGTCAACTAGTTTTCCACCCACCTGGTGATCCTGTGGTCCACCCCTAGTCTGTACGCTCCTCCCTGGTCCACTATCTGTGTCACCCCATCGAAAAACTATCAAGTTAGTATGACAGGACCTTCCCTTGGTGAAGCCATGCTGCCTATCATCCTGCATGCCATTTATCTCCAAGTATTCCAACAACTTGATCTTAAGTAGTGTTTCCATTACCTTCCCCACCACCGAGAGAAGACCATCGGGACAGTAGTTTTTGACCTAGTCCCTTCTCCCCCCCCTTATGTAGTGCGACCACCTCTGCCTTCTTCCAGTTTGTTGGCATCACCCCTGTGTCCAAGGACAAGTTGAACAGCCTTGCCAGATGAGGCGCCAGTTCATCCTTCACCTCCTTGAAAACCCTTGGGTGTATTCCATCAGGCCCCATTGCGTTGTCCACCCTAAGTCTACCCAGCTCTTCCCTTACTTCTACAGCTGTTAATTCTGCCACACTCACCTGCCTGTGACCGTCACCCTCCTCACCCTGTCCTGGTCCCCTGCCCTCTCCTTCCTCTGTGAAGATAGAGGTGAAATAGCTATTTAACGCCTCTGCTTTGTCGAAATCCCCTTCCAGTACTGTTCCACTTCCCCCCCCCTTATCCTTCAGATACCATGGTGTGCCCTCCTTTCTCCAAGCATTACCTAAATAAGGTTTTGTCCCCCCCGCTTCGCTATCCTCTCTCCTCAGTGGCCTCCTTAACCTCTATCTTTAACCCTGTCTCCTTCCTCCCCCATGTGTCCCTGTCCTCTTCCTTTGTGACCTCCTGTACCTCTCGAATGCTCTCGCTTCTCCTTGACTCCTAACGCCACCTCTCTAGTGAACCACAGAGGTCTTTTCAGTCTTCTATTCTTCCTTACCTTCTTATAATACGTCCATGGTTTTATATACTCCTCTGATGGCTGCCCATAAATCTTCCACCCCCTGTACCTCCCCTATCCTCATTTCTTCTCCAACTACCTTCCTCAATCCATGAAAGTCAGCCTTCCTGAAGTCCATTACCTAGGTTCTCGTCCCAACCCTCTCCTTGCCCACTCTCACCCTAAACATGACAGCCCTGTGGTCACTGGTACCAAGCTCTTCCCCCACCTCCTCCACATGGTCCCCATTTGTGAGGACCACACCAACAGGTTTGCACCCTTAGTGGGCTCAACAGCTCCATATTCAGACAGCACACACTGCTCGGCACGTGCAGTCAGCACTCAGATATTAGACCCTATCTTTTCTGATTGTCTTAGACGGTATCTGAATGAGATGGTTATCAGAGTGTGGATTCTAGGGCAAACATACCAAAAGTAGCCCAGCCACAGGGATAGAAAACTTGAGTGTTATTGAGAAGTGAGAAGTGGCTAAACGAGTGCTGACTGTATTGCCCCCAATCCAGCCGCGCGATATTTTGCCATGCAGCAGTCTTCTGTGTGGTGCACACGGCAGACTCTAAATATGGGGCCTTCTACAATAAGATAAAACTATATAATACACAAAAATTTAAAATGCTAGCGCAAGAACTACAATTAATATAACTAGGTAACTAATGTAGACCTCACGCAGTCAACATGGAAATTGGTATTTCTTCTCTCCCTTAATCTCTTAAAACCCACCTATATGCATATTACAGAAAAGAAACTTACCATAGAATGCAATTGCACTGCTTTCATAAACTCGAAATCCATCCTCTCCTTCATACGCTGGAACCTGAAAATAAAATTTTACTTACTAGAGACACTTGTTGGTCAACAAGAGGAAAAAATATGTACACGATCAGCAGTATGAAACCGCTTCAGTTACCATTTATGTTTGATAGTCTATAAAATGAAGTGATAAGTAGATAAAAGGCTAAATGCATAGTTACAAAATACACTCCGTTCAGATCTGCTTTCAAGTCGGTAGCTCAAGTGATCGACCTCTTGCATCTGGTACACAATTCCATTCTGAACCTTTTTGCTGCTCACATGTCTAATTTCTGTTAAACTTCCTGCTTCCACCTCATCAAAAACTGTTTGCATTTGTTAAAATCTCATCATTATGTCAGCTGAACCCCACACTAATAACTTCCACCCCATCGACCCCATTCCCCATCTTGGTCCCTTTCCAAGCATTCCCTGGTTTCCAGTGTAACCCCCTTGTTACCTGGGGTTACTAGAATCCCAATAAGACCTAGTGGTAGGCAGGGAAGGCAGCTTGTGAAACTCCAGTTAAATGGGTTTCATGCTGTCTCACTCTGTTCTCAGTCTCAGCTGAGACTGAGGGATGACATCACCAATAGAACTATCGCAGCTGCATGAGCCACATTGGAATCTGCAGCAAGGGAGTTGGAATAGAATGTTGGGAGGTTTTGAATTCAGTCAGTCAGTGTGAGTCAGTTCAGTGAAGTTGGGAGCTTGCTGAAAGCAGCTCAGCAAGGCTCTAGGAGCCTCAGCCCTGACAGAGGGCTACGTTTAAGTAAAGGGTGTCGTCTACCTTAAGAGAGACCGTTGTTTTCGGGTCTCAGTGCCCCCTCCCTCCCGGGGGGGGCAGGAAAGGGTTCCCTGCAGATTCCTGGGGCAACCCCCTAGTTCTGCTCGTAAAGGAGAAGCTGCCTATGTGTTCCAGAGTTTATTTGGGAGAACAAGAAGATTTGTGAGTCGCCTGTGGGGCACCTGCAACATGAGGGTGAGTGTCTGCTCTTGCTAAAAAGGGCCTATGTTTTTCACCCTGGGACTTGTGTGACCATGTGGGGATTGAACTACTAAAATAGTGGAAGCCTAGAGTAATGGGCTAAGCAAATTAAAAGTAGGTTCAAGTCCAGAGCTTGTTGGGATGCAAATGATACGTAGAGGAGATGTGACAGACGTCTACCCAGAATCTACATTTGAAAGTTCAGTAAAGAATTGTTCAGTTTCCAGAGAAATGGCCAGGTATGGGCTGTGGGAGCTGGAGGTGGGTGGCCCCCCCATCTTTAGTGACCAGGTCCACCTCTACGGATTTCTTCTGTGGATTTCTACTTTACCTCAGGCACTTGGCCAGTGAAGAGGGAAGTACCCAGACGTGGGATTGGAAGTAAAATTCTCTCTAGGAGTTGAAGACTCTAGTGTGGTTTGGGGAGCCACAACATGATGATTGGTTAATTCCTCAAATGGACCGCAGATCAAGTGGCCGGCGGGGGAGCCGGGCCAGTGGGGAAAACCCAAGTAGTGTACAAGTCGGGCTGTGTACCCAAAGCTGCGTGCAAGTCCGGGCTGTGTGCCTGGTGGGTTTAGAGCCTGAGGGCTAGAAATGGTGATAAAGTGTTCTGTAGTCTCTAATCTGCATTACCAGGAATGTAGCCCCATGGGGGTCAGTCTATGCTTTGTTTGTTCAGCTTGGATGTGAATAAAAGCCACACTGAAGAATCCCATTCCTGGTTCTGGACATTACAGTTATTGCTTCCTGTGTTCGGATTTACTTGGGTGCCCCTGTTCAGAGTAGCCAAACCTAGGTCCCCTGTGCAGAGTAACCTCATCCTCCCTGAACCCAGACCCCACCAGGTACTGCTGTCAACTTCAACAGCATGCCACCTGTCGTTTTGGCAAAAAGGCAGGTGTGAGGGGTTACACTAGAATCACTTCCTCCCCTTTGCAAACACTCCATGGTGTCTAGCATAATGCCCCTCCCTCCCCATCCAAATATTTCCTAGTGTCCAGTGGCACCCCATTCTTGTCCCTATCCCTTCCAACTCCCTTTTTAAAAACACTCCTTGGTGCCCAGCATATCCCTTCCCTCACCCCATCCTCTTACAGGTTCTCCCTGGAGTCAACGCCACCCCCACCCATCACTTTCCAAGTTCTCCCTGGCTTCCATTGGCACCCCTCAGTCTCCTCTTTCCATGTACTCCCTGGTGTCTAGCGACACCCCTCGCTCTCCCCATCCCAAGTACTTCCTGGTGTTCAGCTGTACAGCCTACCAGTCCTTCCAGTACCTTTCCAATTACTCTCTAGCATTCAGTGGCACCCAACCAAAGCACACCACCACCACCACCACGTTCGCTGAGCTGTGATGTTTATATGCAAGGTTGCAGTAATAAGTTGTTAAACAGACCCATTAGACTTGTATTGAGCACACCACCACGTTCCCCCTAGTTAGACGTCATAAAACATCTGTGTACAAGGCAAGAGCCAGCAGACCGTAGTGGAAGGGATCAGCTGGACACTTCAAGTGCCCCATTTGTGATCCCATCGCACCTGAAGGGGATAATAAAAATGTTAGTGTGGACTTAACGATGCATACTCTGGCAAGGAAAGCCAGCATAGGTTTCAGAAAGCCCAGTTTTTTTGTTTTTTTTTTTAGCCCAATATCTTAGAACATTCCTTTGAAATACAGACATGGACTAGCAACCAGGATTATCTATAAGAGTAGAAATCACAAAAATAATTTGGTGTGGGACACAGAATACCAAAAACCCACATTTGGTGCCCTGTTTTAAGGCTTGATATTCCACCTATCCAACAGGACAGCATTAAAGCAACTACATAGAAACATAGAATTTGACGGCAGATAAGGACCGCTTGGCCCACCTAGTCTGCCCACTTTCCTACCCAACAGAAGCTGCAGATCCTAGTTAACCAACAGCTTACTTCCTCCTACCCCCCCCCACTAGGACTGCCTTAGGTCTGTCCCATGCATTCTTGAATTCCCCCACTGTTCTTGACTCCACGACCTCCTCAGGGTGGCTGTTCCATGCATCCACAACCCTCTCTGTGAAAAAACACTTCCTCACATTACCTCTGAGCCATCCCCCCCTCTATCTTCAAATTGTGCCCTCTTGTTCTTGCACATCTTTTTCTGAAAGACAACACCCTCTTGGACTTTGTTGATTCCCTTGAAGTACTTGAAAGTTTCTATCATGTCCCCTCTCTCCCTCCTTTCCTCAAGGGTATACATATTAAGCTCCCTTAGTCTTTCTTATGTCTTCTGTTGCACACCCTGCATCATTTTGGTTGCCCTCCTCTGGACAGCCTCCACTCTATGTCTTTGCGGAGATGGGGTCTCCAGAACTGCATACAGTACTCCAGATGGGGTCTCACCAACTGTCTGTACAGAGGGATAACAACTTCCCGTTTTCTACTATTGGTGCCTCTCCCTATGCATCCCAGTATCCCCGCAGCCTTCCTTACTGCCTTCTCACATTGCTTGCCCACCTTTAGGTCATCTGATATAACTACCCCCAGGTCCCTTTCCATTTTTACTGCTGTCAGTATCTCACCCCTCATTGTGTACTCTCCCCCTGTGTTTTTGTTTCCCAGGTGCATTACCTTGCACTTCTTTGCACTGAATCTGAGCTGCCATACATTTGACTATTCCTCCAACGTTGCCAAGTCCCTTCTCATCCTTTCCACTCCATCTGGTGCATCAACCCTGTTGCAGATCTTTGTGTAGTCTGCAAAGAGACATACTTTTCCTTCCAGTTCCTCTGCAATGTCAATTATAAAGACATTAAAAAGGACCAGCCCCAATACTGAACCCTGCGGTACCCCACTAGTAACCCTCCTTTCTTCACTGTGGACTCCATTTACTACTACCCTTTGCGTCCTGTTGTCTAGTCAATTTTTTATCCAGGCTACCACCTTGGGACCCACTCCAAGGCTGGTTAACTTGTGTATTAATCTTGTGTGGAACTGTATCAAATGCCTTGCTAAAATCTAGGTAAGCCATGTCCACAGCCCCTCCCTGGTCTACTACTTTGGTCACCCAGTCAAAGAAAACTATTAGATTCGTCTGACACTACCTTCCCATCTTGAATCCATGCTGCCTTGGGTCCTGTGCCCCACTGGCCTCTAGGTACTCAACAATTCTTTCCTCAGAAGTGATTCTGTCATTTTCCCTACAACTGAGTCCTGCTCCCACTTTTGTGAAGAGGAATCACATCCACCCTCCTCCAGCCCTCAGGTACCACCCCGTCCTCCCATGCTTTGTTAAAGAGAGTAGTCAGCGGTGTCACTAGTTCTACCCTTAGTTCTTTTAGAATTCTTGGGTGAATCCCATCAGGCCCCATTGCTTTGTCCACCTTCAATTTTATTAGTTCATTCAGAACCCTTTCTTCTGTAAATGGACTGGTATCGACCCACGTCTTCAGAGTGTTTCTCTTGTTTGGTTTAGGTACCTCCCTCTTCCTTTGTGAACACTGAGCAGAAATATTCGTTCAGTATCCCTGCTTTTTCACTGTCACCCTCTACCCACATTCCCTCCCCTTTATTAAGCCTCAGTATCCCTCCTTTGGTCTTTCTTTGCTCCCTAATGTACCTATAAAAGGTCTTATCCCCCTTCTTAACAGAGTTGGCTATCCTTTCCTCGGTTTGGGCCTTTGCTATTCTGACTGCCTTCCCAGCCTCTTTCTGCTTTAACTGAAAGTTCTCTGTCCTGTTCCTTCTGCGTTTCCTTATATATTTCCTGAATGCCATCCTTTTCTCCTTAACCTTCCCTGCCACCTCTTTTGAGAACCATAGCGTTTTTTTCCTTCGCTGTGTTTTGTTGATTTGCTTTACACAAAGGCTTGTTGCCTCTGATGGCTGTTTTGATTACTCCCCACTGCAGATTTAACTGCAGGGTGAAGGCATGGAGGAGTGTATTCTAACTGGAATACCAGCAGGATGAAAGTGCTATTCCAACTTTAAAACTGCTATGCAGAACAGGACGGAATACGGTTAATTTCTAGCCCTGGTCTATATAATAAAAATGAATATGGGTCACAGGGGAGTGCAACACAAATGTAGATAATCCACTGATCAGAGGGGGTTTAAGGGGAAGAAATAGTTTGATATTCTGCAAAAACTTTCATATAAATTATCTATTTCAAACAATTAAACCCATTTCTTCTGCTCAATGCATAATCTTTGACTGGACCAAAAAAAAAAAAAAAAATACTGAACATAAAATCTGGAGAGACTTGGAAGCTGCTGGCCAAAAATGCAGACTATCATATAGAAGTTTCTTACTAGAGTACAATCATTTCTTTACCCAGGAATGCAGAGTGGAAAGTCATCATCTTGTTTTCAGTGAGTCTTGTTCCTACCCAATTTTACAGCCAGGTGACCACAGCACGTAAGCACAGGGGGAAAGTGACTTCACCATTCAGGTCACACACCAGCCAGCAGCTGTGGTTGGATTCAAACCTAGGAGCCCCTGGTTCATACGAACATATTAACGAATGTGCCAGCAGATAAAGGCCTTACAGTTTATCAAGTCTGCTCAGGACGTGCAGTATCCACTGTTTACAGAAGGAACTGCCTCCAAATGTCCCCTCCTCCGACCCCCATCAAGTACCCCCCCCCCCCAGCTTCAACTTTCCCTTCACCCTATCCCAACCTCTTAAAGCTGTCTACCATTTTTGGGACACCACTTCTGCCAACTCATTCTACTTCACCACCCTCAGTGAAAAAGGGCCTCCACATCTCCTTTCTGAACCTTCCCCCTGCCAGCTTCAGGCTGTTGCCCGTAGTGGTCTTATTTCCACCAAGGCTAAAGAGGCCCACTGCGCTCACTGTTTATACTTTAACTACTTGAAAGTCTTAATCATGTCCCCCTCTCTCATCTGTCCTCAGTATCTGTTGAGGGCCCCCCCCACCAAAGCCTCTCCTCATAGGCGTTACCTTGCTGGCCCATGATCATCTTTGTCACCCTTCTCTGGACCACCTCCAGCGAGTCAATATCCTCTTGAGACAAGGGCTCGAAGACTGCACACTGTACTCAAGATGCGGTCTCCCTAGGAATCTGTACAGCAGTAAAATTGCTGCAACCTTCCTACTGATTATTCCCATGGCTATGCAACCCAGCATCCAATTTGCTTTGGCCGTGGCATTCCTGCATTGGGCCCAGTGTTTCAGATCACTCTTGATAATTACAGCCAGGTCCTCCTCCTCTGACCTGGTTACTTGCACACTGCCCAACCAGGTGTTTAGTACCTTGTTTTTTTGCACCAAGGTGCACAACTTTACACTTTTTGCAATGAACACCAGTTGCCAAATAACCAGTCCACTTCTCCAACCTAGCCAGGTCTTCCCAAGATCTTGCCTCCCTTTCTCCATGTTCACTATCCCATAGAGAGTTGTGTCATCCACAGACAGGCATATCTTACTCCTAATGCAGTCTGTGGGATCGCTTATATGTAAACATTGGACCGAGCAGAGCCCTGTGGGACCCCACTGATCACAGGCCTAGCTTCTGAGAATTCCCCTTCCACTACTACCCTTTGGCTTCTGTCCTGTAGTCAACCTCTGACCCACCCAGCCAGTTTAGCTCCCACCCATAGGTCTTCTAGCTTCCTGACCAGTCTCTTGTGAGGCACAGAGTCAAAGGCCTTACTGAAGTCCAGATACAGGACATCAACTGCTTGGCCCCTGTCCACTGCCCTTGTGACCTGGCTGAAGAAGTCAATCAGGTTCACCCAGCAGGAGTTCCCTGACAAACCCATGCTGTCACATCCTAGAGCCCACTGTCCTCCAGAAAAGTCCACCAGTCTTTTAGGATGGATTCCCATCAGCTTGCCCACTATTGAGGTTAAACTGAGGCTTGTAGTTCCCTGGTTCATTGGAGAGGTACCACGTGTGCAGTTCTTCAATTCCAGGGCACAATCCCAGACTTAAGGAAGGTGTTAAACAGGTCTGCCAGGGGGCCTGCGAGGGCCTCTGCCAGCTCTTTTAAGACCCTTGGGTGCATGCCATCTGGCCCTGGGGACTTATCAAGCTTCAGAGCACTTAGGCCCTTTAGTACCCTGTCTGCAGGGATGTTGCCATCCGTGACCCCCCCCCCCATGGTAATGGCCCATCCTCTTTCGTGAAGACTGAACAGAAGTACTGTTCCTTTTCTCCCTTATTTATTGGAAGAAGGCCTTCTCCCCAGTTTTCACTCCTTGCACTAGCTGCACTTCCTTTATGTCCTGTGTTACCCTACCTTCTCTGCTCACCTCCCTGGACAAGAGAGATCCACTCTATCCTCTTCCTTCTGAGTTTGCATCTCGAGAAAGCTGCCCTCCAGTCACCCACAGTTTTTGCCACCTCCCTCGAGCCAGCTGGGCTTTTTGGCTTTAGCTTTCTCAGCCTTAATTCTGGCACAATTGCTACTGGCCTCCACAAGTTCCTCTATTATTGCTCATTTCTGTTCAACATCCATTTCGCTTCTCACCCCAGCAAGTGGCCTGCAAGAATTTCTCCCATCCTACTGAAGTCAACCTTCCTACAGTCCAAAACCCTTGTCCTAGTACTGACCCCTCCCCCCCAGAACTACACTGCATGGTGGTCACTACATGCAAGTGGCTCTTCTGTCACCTCCTGAACATGCCTACAGTTGTACAGGACCAGGTCCAGTATAGCTCACACCCCAGTGGGCTCCAAGACACCCTGAACCAGGAAGCCACTCTGGATCGCATCCAGGAGTACCTTCTCCTTAGTGCTGAAGGTGGCTGGGATTTTTCCAGCCCACCCCTGGTAGACTGAAATCCCCAATTATTACCTCACCCCTACTGGCCATTTCAGCAATTTGAGACCCTAGTACCCTGCCCATTTCTTCATCCTAAGAATGTGGCCTGTAGACTACCCCATTCTTAACTTCTTCCCTCTGGTGGTTTGTACCTGCACCCACACCCTCCACTGCTTCCTCCCTGGTACAAGTTATCGCTTCAGTCACGTACAGAGCCACTCCATCCCCAGTCCCCGTAGCCTTCCTGTATATAGAGTAAACCCTGGAACTGCGAGGTCCCAGCCATGGTTTAGTGTGGCCCATGTCTCTGTGATGGCTGCTATGTCCACATCACCCTCTGCCACCAGGGCCAGCAAGTCTGCCATCTTATTAAACAGGCTTCTGGCAGTCAGACACTACCTTTCACCGCCTCTCGGTACCTCCCTTCTTGATCTGCCTCCCACCCCTACCCTCTTTCAGCTGCTCCCACCATCTACCATCCGCCTCCTCCACCTTATCCCTATGCTGCCCAAATTTGGGGGGGGGGCTTAACAGCCTCTTCCATCTGGTAATAAGGGTGCTGTGTACCCCATCACCTCCCCCCACTCAGTTTAAATTGAGGCTGTTCCCTATATATTCCTCCAGCTTGTCCTTCAGTACTTGTGTACTCTCCCTACTCAGATGGATCTGTCCACAGCATAGAGGTCTTTGTTATCCCAGGTTCCACCCAGTTCCCAGTAAGCCCGTACCCCTCCTTTTCATACCACCCCCTAAGCCATCCATTAAACTCCTCTATCCTTGCCTTCCTTGGTGTTAGTAGCTCTTGGTACTGGAAGCACCTCAGAGAAAGCTACAGTTCTTCCTGCCTCCCTACAAATTCTCCCCACTTCCCTAAGCCTTCCTTGCACCTCCATCACCTCACATCCTGCAAGGTTATTTGTCCCCAGGTAAATATAATGTGGGATTTCCCCACTCTAGACCCACGTACTGTGCTAACAGTTCCACTCTTCCTGCCATCATTCCTGGCACACATTCAACCTTTTTTCTGCTTGCCCTTGTCGCTTTCCCAAGGGCATGGGAAGCGGGGTGGAGGTAGTGTTATGGCACCCCTAGCTTTACCAGCCCAGAAGCTGCCACAGCCAGCCTTTGTTGCAGTTCAGGCACCAGTTTACGCAGACAATCCAGCATCTCTGTCCTCCCCAACTTCAGAGTGCCATACAAATCAGGAATCAAGTAGCAGAGCTACAGTGAAGGGGGGGGGGGAGAGAGTCAAGTGCCCCTGTGGAGGCTCCTGCATACGTACTGGCTGGAGAGTCAGCTGGCTGGAGGTTCAAGTGCTAAACAGTAAACGTTTCAGTGGGGACCACTTTTGAGATGTGAAGTGCAATGGCATGGACAGTAGTAGGCACTCTCTGGGATCAGGACTGCACCCTTAGGGCTCCCAGTTAGGACTCCATTTTACTGACAGCCGAGCAGACTCCTCCACGCAAGCAACACCGGCTCCAGTTTATATGCAAATTAAAAAAAAAAAAAAAAAAAAGAGGAACTCCCTGGAATGCAGCAGTAGTGTTGAACAGTAATTTATTCTGGGTCAACACAACTAGAGTCCCATTTAGTACAGGCCATGTTTGGGCTGAAGCACTGACTTCTGGATACTAAACGGGACTCCAGAGGTGCCAGAATACATTACTTGTTCTAGTCAGCACTGCTTGCAGAAATCAATCACTGAGCTGTAGCTCTGTGTTAGAAGAGAATGTGCCTATATTTTGAGCACCAGCCTCCTACAGTTTCCCCAAGTCTGTCAGTGTATCATTTCAGTGAAAGAAGACTGCAATACAGAATATGGTAGTGGGGGGGTTGTTTTGTAGCACCCCCAAGCTGCAAGGCTCATCTGTTATCAGCAGCTCTGTATGAGGCTGCATGAAAAGTCATGTTTTACAACTTTTCTCTCACTGTGTTCTCTCAAAATCTCTTTTCCCTTCCCCAGTCTGAAATCCAACCTGGCCGTATCAGAGCTGCACAACATACCCAGGGCATGGACTGCTTGGCTGGAATCCTCTCATTCTTTTGGCTTGCTTCCATTCTTCACCATTTAATTTTAAAGGGAAATGTCCAGGTGCCATCCATCATAGTCTGCCCCTGCTTATATGTTCCCTAACTAAAATCACAGAGATCCCCCCCCCCAAAAAAAGTTTGTATCTTAATATTTTTGATTTGTCATAGTGCAGTTAGTCCTCCATTTTGAGTGCCAAGAAGTGGCGCTGCATACGGGGAGCCAATCCATGCAGTTCTTTGGTTGTCAATCGATATTTACTGTACCTCATGGCTGCAGTACAATTTCTCTTTAACACCAGTGAAGCAAAACGGGAGTTTCCCCAACTAGTTTAAGTTGGAGGACTCATTGCGTTACAGTGATGTCATTACAAGTGCGTTTTAAATAGTATTGCATTTATCGCTGTCTGGGGCCCTGTGAATCTGCAACCTCTTGTTCTACCACTGTGATTGCTGTTGAACTGCCGATAAGCTTTAAAAGTACCGATGCTCAATAACAACCAATCCCAGTTTCATTGCAAGCATGGTTTCCAGATGCATTATAAACTTCATAAGGCTTACAGCATGCCATTCATAATGGTCCCTTACTGCTAATAGAAATGTAGAATTTGACGGCAGATGACCACTTGGCCCACCTAATCTGCCCATTTCCCTACCTAACGGATAAGCTGCAGATCCTCGTTAAACAGCCTACTTCCTCCTACCCCTACTAGAATTGCCTTATGTCTGTCTGTCCCATGCATTCTTGAATTCCCCCACTGTTTTTCACGCTATGACCTCCTCAGGAAGGCTATTCCATGTATCCACAACCCTCTCTGAAGAAATACTTCCTCACATTACCTCTGAGCCGTTCCCCCTCCATCTTCAAATTGTGCCCCCTTGTTCTTACACATCCCTTTTTCTGAAAGATGCTACCCTCTTGGACTTTGAGTCCTTGAGGTATTTGAAAGTTTCTATCATGTTCCCCCTCTCCCTCCCTTCCTCGAGGCTATACATCTTTAGTTCCTTTAGTCTTTCTTCATAGTCTTCTGATGCAGACCCTGCATCATTCTGGTTGCCCTCCTCTGGACAGCCTCCACCTTGTGTCTTTGCAGAGATGGGGTCTCCAGAGCTATACACAGTACTCCAGACGTGGTCTTACCAACTGTCTGTACAGAGGGCCAACAACTTCCTGTTTTCTACTGGTGATGCCTCTCCCAATGCATCCCAGTATCCCCCCCAACCCTCCTTACTGCCTTCTCACATTGCTGGCCCACCTTTAGGTAGTCAATATGACTACCCCAGGTCCCTTTCCATTTTGTTGTCTGTATCTCACCCCCCACCCACTGTGTACTCTTCCCCTGGGTTTTGTTTCCCAGGTGCATTATTTTGCACTTCTTTGCATTGAATCTAAGCTGCCATACATTTGACCACTCCTCCAACCTTGCCAAGTCCCCTTTCATCCTTTCCACCCCACCTTGTGCATCAACCCTGTTGCAGATCTTTGTGTTATCTGCAAAGAGACATACTTTCCCTTCCAGTCCCTCTGCAATGTCACTTAAACATTAAAAAGGACCGGCCCCAGTACTGAACCCTGCTGTACCCCACTAGTAACCCTCCTTTCTTCACCGTGGACTCCATTTACTATTACCTGTTGTGTCCTGTTGTCCAGTGTTTTACCCAGGCTACCACCCTAGGACCCACTCCCAGGCTGGCTAATTTGTTTATTAATCTTTTGTGCGGGACTGTGTCAAATGCCTTGCTAAAGTCTAGGTAGGCCATGTCCACAGCATCTCCCTGGTCTACTGCTTTGGTCACCCAGTCAAAGAAATTAGATTCGTCTGACATGACCTTCCCGCTGTGAATCCATGCTGCCTTGGGTCCTGTGCCCCACTGGCCTCTAGGTACTCAATTCTTTCCTTCAGAAGTGATTCCATCATTTTCCCTACCACTGAGGTCAAACTGACAGGTCTGTAGTTTCCTGCCTCTGTCTTGCTCCCACTTTTGTGAAGGGGAATCACATCCGCCCTCCTCCAGTCCTCAGGTACCACCCCATCCTCCCATGATTAAAAAGGGTAGTCAGTGGTGTTACTAGTTCTTCCCTTAGTTCTTTTAAAATCCTGGGGTGAATCCCATCAGGCCCGATTGCTTTATCCACCTTCAGTTTTAAGAATTCATTCAGAACCCTTTCTTCTGTGAAAGGACTAATATCAACCCCCCTATCTAGTGGGGTTCTATTGACTGGATTTGGTATTTCCCCCTGCTTTTCCACTGTGAATACTGAGCAGAAGGATTTGTTCAGTATCCTTGCTTTTTCACTGTCGCTCTCTGCCCAACCACCTTCCTCTTTGTTCAGCCTCAGTATCCCTGCCTTAGTCTTTCTTTGCTCCCTTACGTATCTATAACAGGTTTTATCCCCCTTCTTAACCGAGCTGGCTATCTTTTCCTCGGTTTGGGCCTTTGCTATTTTGACTGCCTTACCCACTTCCTTCTGCTTCAACTGGTACAGTTCTGTCCTGCTCCTTCTGTGTTTCCTTATACTTCCTGAATGCTATCTCCCCCCCCCCCCCTTACCTTCCCTACCACTTCTTTTGAGAACCATAGTGGTTTTCTCTTTCGTTTTGATTTATTTGCTTCACACAAAGACTTGTTGCCTCTGTGATGGCGGTTTTGATGTTTCCCCATTGTTGCTCCACCCCACCTTCTTGCCAGTCTGCTAGTGCTTTTCTGAGGCACTCTCCCATTTTGACAAAAATCAGCCCTCCTAATATTTGTGATAGTCTGTAGTACAGTGTTATTGTGAGGTGCTGTAGAGAAAGCGTATAAAAGTTTATAATGCAATTTTGGGATTTCCTAAAACTGCTTTTTGCAACCATTGCCAAATTATTTGTCATAACTTTGCCATTCTCCTGTGAAAGTCAGCATAAGTCTCCCTGCTACAGCCTGTACCCCCCCTCCACCCTCCCAACAGGAGCAGATGCAAGGGGGCCAGTATTGTCATTTGATTGGTTTGTTATAGGTCATGACATTTGATTTAGTATGTAATATTGTGGTGCCACATACCAGTTATTATAGCTGTTCATTTTTATCCTTCTCCTGTGACAGTCACCCTGACAGCATATAAGCAAGAAGCCAATACTGTCCCCATTACCTTCTGCTCCGGTGGTGGTGGGGCGTGCGATACATGCTATAGCCAGGAAGTACAAGAGCGAAATTATGAACCACAATGGAGGCAGTTCTTGCAAAAAGCAAATTTAGGCAATCCAGAAATTGCATTATAAACTTCTGTATGGCTTCTCTATAGCACAGGAGTGAGTGAGTGGCGCAGAACAGGTTTGGGAACACCTGACAGTTTCAGTTGGGTACGTCCATGATGAAAATGACACCAATTATAAAAAGGGTCTCAGAAATGCAGTCAGTTTGGATTCCAACAGCATTAGTCATGTTCAGCCTGATCACCATGGCACACAGATTCTTCCTGTCAGCATTCCATCCTCTGGCACTGCTGAATGACTGGAATTATGTATTCTGATTCTGAACCAGCATTATGAAACTGCTGGAAGAACTATTTTATTAGAAATCTCCCTCTAAATGAAGAAAACATTCAAATAGTATACTTTTAACACTTTCTTTGGAATAATTTTTCCTAACAGCAATAAGGCACTGAAGAGTTAGATTAACAGTCAGTTAATCACCACCTAGGGGCAATATGGCACTCTGCTGTGCCTCGTGCCACATTACACCCCAAGGGGGTGATTAACAGACTGTTAAACTCCTAGTCATGCCTTATTGCTTAATTATTACAGCCCTGTCATGCTCTACAGTGTAAATATTGACTGTTCGTTACTATGAAGTATCAGTATGGATATACTCAATTCAAACTGCGGCTCGTTGCATTTATTTGGCTTTCATGTTTCCTAACCTGTTCTGCCCTACCAACAGCAGCAGCTGTCAAGGGGACAAGTATTGTTAGAAGTTTACATCAGTAGGACATCATTGCAATGCAGTTTGTTAGATGTACAGATGACTGGTATACATTAAATAACTATACAGTACCTACATATCTCTGGTAACCGTTACAAAAATGCGAATGACAAGATGACAGTATTACGACTGTTAGTATCTGAGAGGTTCTTCCTCTTAATGGCCACCTTCCATGTGAATAATAAAAGGGGACTGTGAAGGAAAGTATGGAAGGATAACCCCATGCATTCACTTCTGCAGCTGTCACGGTTGCAGCCGACCACACAACAGTACACCATCTATATTTACTGCTTGGTGTATGACAATGACCAAAAATATAACCAGCCGTGTTCTAAACAGAAAATAAGTGCCATTTAGATTCATAACTCAAGTCTGTTTTGGTGCCCGGACTTCACTGTACAACAGCACTCCTTGAATGATCATTCACACTTCACAGCAGTCTGTGGAGCAGTGCAGCCTAAAGCTCCTATAACACTTTCCCCATATCAGACGCCAAAGCAGCATACCAAACAATGCGCATGTTCCGGCTTCGAGCACTATGCCAGGCACAGTGCGAGTAAATGAGGAAGACAGTGGTTTCATCAAGGGAGATTATAAAGAAATCGAAAATGCATAAACAAGTGGCTCAGCAATGAACAAGGCAAGAACCTCTCATCACATACAGACAGGAAGCCAGATGGAAGTTTCCCTTTAAAAAGGAAATTATCTCTGCCCATGGAAATACTTCCTGCCTGACGAATCATTTTATTTCCAGCTGACCAATTCGTAACCCTACAGGCTAATTGATATTGGTAAGGAATATCTGTATTGTATTTTGGTTACAGGTGTTTTGTAATATAGTTTCTGATCTGACTTGCCTTAAAGAAATCCCCCTAGATAAAGCTTTGCACCACATGGTGTGATGCCTTACCAGAGCGGTACCCCGTCTGGCTACATTTGTAAAAACATTTCATATTAAATAGTGGAAGGGATCATAAATTTGTGCAGCGATCCCTTCACTTCGGTTCTGGGAACCGATCTAACACCCTCCTCGCTCAGGCACATAATGTATGCCCAGAAGTGGGGCAGCCCATATATTTATAATAACTTAAAACATTTTAGATATCTTAGCAGTCGTTTTGTTATTAACCATGGGCACCAGGCGACTAAATGTCCTTGTTAGTCACCCTGTGCCCATGGTTAATGACAAAACAATCGTTAAGATAAGTAAAAATGTTTTAAAAGTTGGCCCCCATAGAGTATAATGGAGTGTGCCCCTACATTCTCCCTGGGCACATGTCATTATGTGCCTGAGTGCAGGGGCGGGTCTTTAGTTGGCTCCCAAAACCAGGCAGTGGAAGGGATCGGCTGTGCATAACTTTACGATGCTTTTCACCCTTTAATAAGGATTTTTTTTTTTGCAAAATATAGCCAGACTAGGTGCCACTCAGGTAAGGCACCACACCATGTGGTGCAAAGCCGTATTTTTACAACTTGGTGGGTCTCTAAAATGCAGGGGAGTGAGAAACGGCAAGACAGCAGTTTGAAAATAAACTAAAGGTTTTCAAAAATTGTTCAGTATAACTGACCATTTTAATATTCATTATTAAAATAGAATATATTTGGCTTTGAAAGATGTGGAAGAGGATTTGAATTTTCCTTAAATGAGAAGAGTTGGGGCTCAGTGCAATAGCCAGCAAAATTTAATTAGGAATGGATGAAAAAAAAAAAGTATTTCTCTTTAACCTTTATAGCTAAATATTCAAACTGCTGTATACAACATATTTTGTAGTTTTAATAAGAATGATTAGCAGCAAATACAGAAATCATGCACTTTTTTTGGATTACAGAGCCCCAACACAGTTATACTGTAAAGGCTTTTTTTGATTCACTGTTGCACATATGTCATGACTACCTGTTTTTTTCCCCCCAGATTAGTTTTGTATTCACTGTATGAGAGATGGCTATATATTTACTATGTAAACAGAAGTTGTCCAGAAAGAGGCTCACTGATCCGCAGTGGCAGCTCTACACCAGAGCCTGCCAGGGCACGTGCCCCCGTAAAAAAAATGCTGTGCCCCATATGGTGCCGAGCTTCCCCATAGTAACAATATATCAGTGCCCTGGCTTGGGGATTCGTAAACAAATGACACTAGTTTTTTCTTTGTATTAGTAGAGTAGCTCTAAAAAGTTCCATCCTGCTGAGAACTAAGAGGAAACTAGGTTTCCTACATTGTTAGTTTGGTACAATCAGTAGTTCAAATGGGCACACGAGAGGACATTTGTAAGCATTAATCCCCGACAGGGGAGGGCTCTGCTAGGGATTAATGCCTGGCTTGGGGGGGGGGGGGAAGAAGAGTGCTTCCAACCACCAACCAGGCATTAATCCCATAGTAGAGCCAGACTCTGGAGGAGATTAATGCTCTTGTAACATGGGCACTGTGCTACTACGTAGTGTTGCATTATTAAATGTCATATGTTACAAAGAAAGAGATATATGTAATGTTGAAGAAATTATTTTGAATAAAAATATTGAGCACCTCTGATTTTTTGCCAGCCATATCTATTTATATGGTGGTGCTTATGAATATTTATAGCTTTCTAATTGAAAGTCAAGACAATTAGCTGAATGGTGTACTTTGTTTTCATAACTATGCATGTAAAATGTTTTTTTATTTCACTCGTAATACTGTCTTATCGCTGTCCATTGCTAACAGTCGTCTACTATAGTATCTAGTTTGCATATTATGTTGGCGGTCCCGAGATCACTTTGCTCCAATGCGGTGTTCGCTATACAACATAGCCTACTAGCCGTTTGAGTATGAAAGCAAGGACTGATGCAAATTACTCGCTATAAAGCTTACTTGTACCCAAAACTGTATCTCATGTGTTCCCTTCGCTTTCTGTACCCGCGTTGATCCAAGAGTGTTCAGCGGGTCGCTGGGTGTGACATATTAATGTCTGAATTCTCAAACCACATTCTGCTTACTCCTTTCTACTTGCTACTGCAGTGCCGGACCTTACTGTGAGCTGTTTTTACATTTTCATTAATTACGATGTTACAATTCTCGTTCGATTTTGTCAGGTTCATTTATATTAGCCACGTCGATAACACTGTCCAGTGGGTGGGTGGGTTGAAAATACAGTTTACTCACCTGTAACAGGAGTTCTAGGAATGGTATATGTTGTTCATCCACACTGTCTGGCAGGTATCCTTGCCGCTTTAAATCTTGCCGGAAGGTCTTCAAGCTGGCTCCTCCCACCCACCTGGTTGATAAAACTCTCGGCTCCGCCCCATGACGCCAGATCTGGCCCGCTGGAAGCTCAGGTTGTGCATCGAAGCGGGAGGTCAGAGTCATGGATGAACAACATATACCATTCCTAGAACTCCTGTTACAGGTGAGTAACCTGTATTTCCAGGGACATGGATATGCTGTTCATCCACACTGTCTGGCAGACTCCTAGCAGTTCTCCGGGAGGAGGGAGGCAAGGCCACACCCCTACTTAGGGAATAGAGACTGAGAACTGAGGCCCCAAACCAGCATCCCGGCGTGACTCAAGGCCGATGTGGTAATGGGTAATGAAGTGTGTGCTGACTTCACGTAGCAGCCCTGCAGATTTCTGGATAGAGACGCCCTGAAGCAGCCACTGATGCAGCAGTATGGCGGTAGAATGAGCTCTATCCCTCTGGGAGGCTCCATGCCCGCCAACTTGTAGCAGATCTATGCAGGAGGTGACCCACCTGCCTATCATCCGCTTGGCTGCAGGTCTGCCAGGTGCAGCTTCAGCAGGTGACAAACAGCTGGCGAACCCTCCTCAACATGGGCGCCTTATTATAAGCGTAGCCTCTAGGGTCCAGGAGTATGGAGCCTATATTCGCCTCCGAGTGTGATTGGGGTAGAACACCGGCAGAGTCAACACCTGGTTAAGGTGAAACTCCGACACCACCTTCGGAAGGAATTTCGGTTGGGGGCGCAGGACAACCCTGTCCCTGTGGAAGACCAGGTAAGGAGACTCGATGCAGAGCGCCTGGAGCTCTCCCATCCTTCTGGCTGATGTGATAGCCACCAAGAAGGCGGTCTTCCATGACAGGTGAGAGAGTTCACACCTGTGCATTGGTTCGAATGGCTTGCCCATGAGCTTTGTCAGTACCAGCAGTAGATCCCACGGAGGTGGAGGTTCTCGCACCGGAGGGGAAATGTGATCAAGGCCTTTGAAAAAGCGCCAGACCACCTTCTCCTGCACCACCGACTGCTTCCCGGCCCGCGCCCGGTAAGCAGAGATGGCTGCTAGGTGCACCTTAAGGGTAGTCGACCTAAGCCCTTGCTGAGAAAGGGACCAAAGGTAGTCCAATATGCTCGCCAAGGAACAGGAGGAAGGGTCCAGGCCCTTGCCCTGGCACCAAATGGAAAATCTCTTCCATTTGAAGGCATAGCATTTTCTGGTCGACTCCTTACGGGACGCCTCAACTACGTTGAGGACCTCGTCGGAAAGACCCAAGGCCTGGAACTCTAGCCGCTCAGGAACCAGGCCGTCAGGTGCAGGGATTGAAGGTCCGGATAGAATACCTTCCCCTGATTGACTGAGAGCAGGTCCGGGCGAGCTGGAAGCTGCCTCGGGAGCCTGGAGCTGAGGCTGAGGAGATCTGGGTACCAGTACTGGCGGGGCCAGTCTGGGGCTATCAGAATCACCTGCGCCTTGTCCCTCCTTGCTTTGAGAAGCACCTTGTGCATCAAGGGAAAGGGGAAAGGTGTAGAAGAGGCCCGGGGTCCACGGCCTCGAGAAGGCATCCCCCTGCAGCGATCCCTGCTGAGGGGGGCGGGCATGGAACAGCCTCGGCTTCGCATTCTCCCTGGAGGCAAACAGGTCCACCTGAGGTGTGCCCCAATGGGAGAATAGATCTTGTACTACCTCCGGCAGGAGAGACCACTCGTGGGACGCAGCCCCTATCCGGCTTAGGGCATCGGCCAGGGTGTTGGAGGCTCCTGCCACATGAATGGCTAGGAGATCCGCCTCCAGGCTGCGCACAAGTGACCAGATGCGGAGAGCTTCCTTGCATAGAAGCATGGAGCGCGTCCTGCCCTGGCGGTTTAGATAGTACATGGTCGTGCTGTTATCAGTCTGGACCTGGACCACTTGACCCTGAAGAAATGGAGCAAAGGCGGTGAGAGCTAGGCGGACCGCTCAGAGCTCCAGCAGGTTGATGTGGCATCAGGACTCCCACGGGGACCAGAGGCCATGCACTCTGTGCTCCCCCAGATGGGCACCCCAACCCATCAGAGAGGCATCGGTCGATAGAGACCGTCGGCTCGGGGCGGACAACCGGGATGCCCTCCTGCAGATGAACTGAACGTCCATCACTGGAGAGTGTTCCACATCCCCTGGGTCACCGTCACTAGCTGGTCCAATGGATCGCAGCGTTGGGACCACTGGCTGGCCAGCCCCCACTGAAGGGGCGCATGTTCCAGCGGGCCCAATGGACCACACTGGTACAGGCCGCCATGAGACCCAGGAGGTGCAGGAAGTCCCGGGCAGGGCGCAATTGCCCAACCAGAAATGATTGGGCAAAGGAGGAAAGAACCTCGGCCCTGTCCGCCGGGAGCCATGCTCTGGCTTGAAGAGAGTCGAGCTCTGCCCCGATGAAAAGAATCACCTGCTTCGGCTAGAGTTCTGACTTGGCCTCGTTGATAAGGAGGCCGACCTGAGAGCAAACCTGGAGGGCCAGATCTCTGGACCACTCCACCTCCTTTCTGGAGGGGGCTGCTATCAACCAATTGTCCAGGTAAGGGTAAACCCAGACCCCTCGGCGCCGCAGGAATGCTGTCACCGCTGCCATGCATTTGGTGAAGACCTTGGGAGCTGGAGATAAGCCGAAGGGCATGGCTTGGAACTCGAAAAGGGATCCCTCCGCTCGAAAGCGAAGGAACCTCTGATGTGACGGACGGATAGGGACGTGAAAGAACGCATCCTGTAGGTCCAGACAGCAGAACCACACGCCGTGTTCCAAGGATGGTATTATCTGAGCCAGAGTGACCATCCTGAAGGTTCGAGACCTTAGGAACTTGTTTAGGTCGTGTAGGTCGAGAATGGGGCGCCACCCCCCATCCGTTTCGGAACCAGGAAGTACCTGGACACGAACTCTGGGTCTGAGGGAGGGTCCGCCACCTCTCATCACCTCCTTCAAGGAGGACAGCAATGTCGGCTTGGCAAGCTGACAGCGAGGCTTCGGACCCCGAGGCCCCCCGAGGTGCGACGGCTCTGAAGGGTGGGGCCTGCTCGAACTCCAGAGGCAGGCCCTTTCCCACCACCTCCAACACCCACCGGTCTGTGGTGATAACGGACCAGGCGGAAAGAAAGTGGCGGAGCCGCCTCATGGGGGCACCTGGGGTGAGGCGATGGGTTGAGCGACACCCTCAACCCGTCACTGGGCAGGCTTGGAGGAGGGACCGCCGAGGGACCTCCAGGGCCTTACCTCCTGCTTCCTGGAGGAGGAAGCCGAGGGCTTGGTTTGGGATGCCAAGCTCGAGCCTGCTGGCCCCGACGCTGCTGGGCCGATGTGCCTCGGCGCAGAGAGACGAAGGGCTTAGGCTGCAGCCTGCAGCCTTTGTCCTTCTGTGCGGATGAGACAGAGTCCAAGGTAGCATTGGACTTCTCGATCCTCTGCAGGTGACCTTCCACCCCAGGGCCGAAGAGGTCAGTCCCCAGGAAGGGGACATCCGCCAACTTGTGCTGGGTATCCGAAGTGAAGGTGGATATCCTCAGCCATGACTGACGGCGCATAGCCACTGCAGCCGCTACTGACCTGGCACATGAGTCTCCAATGTCCAGAGCAGTCTGAAGCTGCTGTTTGACCACTGCCCTGCCCTGGTCCCGCACCTGCCTGACCGTGGTCTGCAGTCCGCCGGAAGATGAGGAACTACCTCGTCCAGGGAGCCCAACAGGGCATGAGAGAAATGTGCCATGAGTACGGCCGAACTGGCCTGAGGGAGGATGCAGCGTAGACTTTGCGCCCGGCATAGTCCAATTTCTTGGACTCCTTGTCGGGAGGTTTGTCCACGTCCCTAGCGTTCCCGGCACGCCAGAAAACGCCATCGGTAGCTAGCCCCTCGGCTGAGGGGTGTTCCGAAAAACCAGACAAGGAACCGGTAGGGACCGCATACTTCCTGGCCATCCTGGCTGAGGGCGCAGGACAGGAAGCAGGGCGCTGCCAGAGCTCCAAGGCCGGGCCCACTGTGGCCTCGGCCACCGGAAAGGCCTCCGTAGGGGAATCCCCTTGGTCCAGTATCTCCGTGAGGGGATACCTGGCCCGCTAGACACAGGTTCGAAGCTCATCCGTAGACTCAGAGATGAGCCAAGCAATCCCAGATAAGACGAAGGGCTATCGTCCATTGACTGACCTCCAGAGGACTCCAAGTCTACTCGCCTGGAGAAAAGGGAGGAATCGCCGGACTCTGAAGAGTCCGCAAAGAGCTGCCTCGGGCCTAAGCCACCCTCCACCTGCCGAGGTCGATCGGAAGTGAGGGTAACAGACAGCCTATGGGGCAGTCCCTGAGCCGACCGAGAGTTCTTGGTCGGAGCCCCAAATAACAGCTGTGGAGGCAGAGGTTCCACCGGAATCGGTGGAGCAGCTGGTTTTGGCCGAACAACCGGCCTGGGAACAGGCTCCTCGGGTAAAACGAGGGGTTGTTTCGGCCACTCTGGTGACTGCCACTTGATGGCCGGGGAAGGCGACGGCGTCGGCTTGTTCCCAGTCAGAAGGAGCTGTTGCCACATGAGGTCCTCGTATCGTCGACGTAACTTACGTCGAAGCCTCCCCTCATCCGAGGAGGAGGACGAGGATGAGCGGCGGCGCCGCTTCCTGCGGTGCCGAGACCGAGGCCGCCTATGACGGCGGGATCGGCTGGACCGCGAAGAAGTCCGAGACAGAGAACTTCAGCTTTTACGAGGACGGTGCGGGGAGGGGGATGGGTGGAACCGGCTCCCCCCCTCGGCTCGGAGGGTTCACCCAAGGGCTCCAGAACCGGAGGCACTGGCAAGCCCACGGGATCCTCAACTCCCACCGGGGGAACCGTTGAGAGAGGATTTTCGCCTTCGTCGGTCGACAACCCGTCCAACGGGTCGAGAAAGATCTCGACTGCGTCGACGGGAATCTCAGTCAACTGACCTGACGGGGACACCGAGAGACCAGTGGCCGAATCTGAACGATCGACTGAAGTCGATGGCAGACAACTCGGGGAGAGGGACCTTTCCCGCTCCCAAGAGCGTCGACTGAGGGACTTACCCTTGTCTTTCTTCTTGGACCGAGAAGAAGGTCCAGCAGACGTTGGTCCCTCTCCTCTAGTGGAGAGGGACAGACAAAGCTCCTTAAAGGAAGCTGTATAAGAGGAACCCAGGGATAGCGGGATAAATGCCGCGGTCGAGGAAGATGCGGCCCACGCTGCCTCCTCTTCGAGGGCGATCATCTGCTCGGCTGATCCGCCGAACCCGCCACCGCGGAAACCGCCGACCGGGCCTCTTGACTTCACCGGAGGAAAACGTTTCTCAGGGCGTCCCAGTTATAAACGGGCAGCACGGTCTTAGAGGACGTAGGCTGAGAAGGAAGAGCACAGGTCGCAAGCCTGCGAGTCGTGCTCAAGGCCTAAACAGTAGACACACGTGGAGTGCGGATCCGTCCGAGACATCTTCTGCCCACAAGGGCATCTCTGAAAACCAGGAGTCGATTTATCCATCGCAGCCGCGAGGAATAGAAGACCGAAGTCTAGAATGCAAAAGATTTTCAATTCGGAAAACCGAAGAATTAGGAACCAGTCTTATACGCAGAGCGTTAAGGAGGGAACCTGAGCTTCCAAGCGGTAAGGAAGATCTGGCGTCATGGGGCGGAGCCGAGAGTTTTACCACCCGGGTGGGTGGGAGGAGCCAGTTTGAAGACCTTCCGGCAAGATTTAAAGTGGCAAGGATACCTGCCAGACAGTGTGGATGAACAACATATCCATGTCCCTAGAACCTTTTCTTTTTGTTCTTTATGACCCCGTTCTGTTGCTCATTTACATATGGTACTACACTACCAATAACTATTGTGTGTGCTTTCGTCCTTGGTACCTGTCAAATATTTCTTGCACCACTGATATTCACTGGCTGTGTTAGGGATAGCAGGAGCAGGGATTAATGTACTATGAGCGGGCATTACTGTGGCATTAATACCCGCTCGGAACTGATCACGTTGTCTTTCTGCCCATCAGTGTGCTCATTTTCACTTGGCATTAATAACCATGTTACAAGGATGTTTTAACCAACCCATCACTAGCTACACCTTTCAAAATGTACCTTTGTACAACTGTGCAGTTATCTTCTATCTAGCCAAGTCCCTGACTACGGCCTATGATATTTTCTCAGAAATTGTGCTAGGGGCTCTCAACAAGTATGCTCCCATAGTAAAAGTTTGTGCCAGAAACAAATCCTGTCAGTGGTTTACAGAAGACCTGAAAGATGCTTTGCAGAGTAGGGATGTACTCTGGAGAACTGCTAGGAAAACTAATTTAATAAATGACTGGAATTCTTTCCGGAGGGCGAGGAGCCTCTGCACCAAAATGGTCAGAGAAGCCAAAGCTAATTTCTAGTGCTCTCAGCTGGAGAGCTCCTCAAGAAATGCCTCCAAATTCTGGAAGACTATCAAAGACACTGAAGGTCACACCACTGTAAATTCCCTGCCTACTAAATTATTGATCAACAATACTGTCATCTCCAACAGACAGTCTATCCTTGATGCTCTCAATAATCATTTTGCCACTGCAGGACTAGCCTTAGACTCCTCTCCCACGAATATCCTCCGCCAACAACTTAGATTGGATACACAAGAAAAACCCATCCCCAGTCCATCCTTCTCTCTGCAGCCTGCCTCCCTGAAAGAAGTAGAAGATCTTCTCCTTCAGCTGGACACTAGGAAAAGTGCCGAGGCCGACCTCATTGACCCGTACTTCTTAAAGGTCGGCTACCGTGTCCTTGCAGTGCCAATTACTCTTCTCTTCAACTTATCCTTGTCCCAGGGTGACCTACCGCCCATTTGGAAAAATGCACTTGTGGTCCCTTTGTTTAAGTCAGGAGATCCTAGTGACCTCAATAACTACAGGCCAATCTCCCTACTTCCAATCCTGTCAAAGATGCTGGAGAAAATAGTGAACTCCCAGCTTCGGAAGTACCTGGAATCAGAAAAACTGCTCAACCCGTTACAATCCAGTTTTAGAGCACAGCAAAGTACAATCTCTGCTCTAACCAAGGTGACAAATGACTGGCAGCTTGAATTAGAAAAAAAAAAACTTTGCGCAGTTTTCTTGGACCTAAGCAAGGCGTTAGATACCATTGATCAGACTGCTTCTGTCATCCTTCCGGAACATTGGTTTGGATTCCCTATCCCTTAAATGATTCTCCAACTACCTCTCAGGAAATTCAACAAGTAAAGGCAGAAAGGGAAGTTTCTCCACCAAAACCCCTATTGAGGGGTGTACCGCAAGGTTCCATTCTTGGTCCCTTGCTCTTCACCATTTATATTAACGTAGATGTCCCCATCAAAAGAGCACAAATACACCTATTCACGGATGATACGGTACTCCATGCTAATAGCCCCACACCTGAAGCAGCATGTGAAGTCCTTCAAAATGAATTTAATCTGCTGCAACATCAGCTTATAAATCAGAAACTGCTCTTAAATGCAAAGAAACAAAGCAATGTTCCTCTCACCCCTTCAAAATGCAATAAATCCTGCAATTACTGGTACACTCCCGCAGATCACTACCATTCTAGGTGAGCAGTTGGACTTCGTACCAAAGTTCAAGTACCTGGGGGTCTGGTTAGACCATAGACTTACTTTCACAGATCACTTAGAAGAACTGGCAAAGAAACTTAGACAAAGACTTGGTCTGTTCTTTAGGATTAATAATCTCCTCACAAGAGACGCTAAACCGAAACTGGTTTAAACTACCTTTCTTTCCCTATTGGATTACGCAGACTTTCTATATAGTCAGGAACCTGCAGGTACCCTAGCCAAACTCTATACGCTTTATCACAGAGCCGTAAGATTTATCACAGGTCTTCCATACTCAGCCCACCACTGTGCACTGTACACAGCAGTGGGATGATCATCCCTTGCTTACAGACGGCAAAAAAATGCTGCTGTTTCGACATACAAAGCTATCTCAAATAAACTGCCCCAGTATATCTGTCTGTTTACCTTTGTGCAGTCTGGGGAAGTATGCCCTGAGAAAGTCAAAGTCAAATTTATTTCTTTTGCGCTTTTCAAATACCAAAGCACAGATACATAAAAACAAAATACAGATAAAAATCAGCACAGTTTAATCACAGGCCGAAACAAACAGAAAACTCTTCAAAGCGGTTTTAAAAGATTCTGTGGACGGGCACTCCCTAATCCAACAAGGTAGAGAATTCCACAGGGCTGGAGCCACAAAAAAAAAAAAAAATTCTGGCCCCAGAAGACTGAAGATGAACCCTGGGTATCTCTAGCAATCCCTCGATAAGCACCTCGTATATCTACCTTTGTGTTTTTCTCGGATTGGCAGAGCAGTCATCAGCTTTGTGCTCCCTCAACTGTGAAGCAAGCTGCAAAAAACTTTTAAAAGCTGCTAGGCTGATGGGGTAAGTTAATTTCAATCTCTATATCTACATCATAATAAGGAGTCCTGTGCCTGTCTACCCTGAATAGTGACTCCTACAAGTCCAAGCACACTAATTACTACTGTTAAGACTGATCACAGCTATAACAGACTCTTTCCTCTCCCCTTTTTCTACCTCCATATCTGTCCCTTCCACATTCCTTTGACCCTGGTTCCACCACTAAATTCTCCATACCGTATCACTATATATCTTTTTATATTCGGTTTTATTTGTGTTCAGTGCACCTGATATGTATATTTCTTTACTTTTATGAAAAATTGTATCCTACCCAAAACTAGCTGTATCTTCTGTTCCAAACATATACTACTGTCAATGCTACCTGCTGATACTTTGTATATACTGTATTATTACTATTTTCTTGTGTGTTGCATCCCATGTATATTGTCCCTTGTTAAACCCAGGTCCACCTCGAAAATGAGCTTGCTCAATGGTGGTCGCCTGGTTAAATAAATAAGACTAAATAAAAAAAGGCTAAATTAGCAGGTATAGCAAAAAGACCAGGATCACAAAAATGTAGATTTTTGCATTTTCATGTTAAAAAAAAAAAACTTTATGTACCAAATATCAGAAAATGGTTAAACAGTGTTCAATAAAATTCTTTAAAGTGTCTGTAAACCAATGCCAATCATGTTGATGTGTTTCAGAACAGCTTTTAACATGTCAGCGTGCAGAATTACACACACACACACACACACACACACACACACGTTAACAATACAGTTCTACAGGACAAGGTCTACGCCCATAAATGCTATATGCCATGAACTGTTAGGAAGAGAAGAGTCTCACCTTCCAAAGGTTTCTAGCTGGAGCTACTAGCATTTATGGTTCAACCGATAAGTTCTTCACATATTTGCATAGGTATGTTCAACTCCTAAAACACAGTTTTTAAAACACCTTGACAGCATTGCTGACGTGTAAAATGCAACGTATTTCAGATGCTCTGAAATATCCAGGATGACTCTGAAATTTAAAGGGTTACCTACAAGCCTAAATGGGGTAAGCTGCAGCAGAGTGAAAGGAACAGTGGTAAAATGCATTTCAGACCGGATGGGTGACCTTGCTTAATGCAGCTCAGCTGGCTGCTCTCTCATTAGTCTAGAAAGCTGCCCCAGCTAGCTTCTTACCCCACCCCGGACTCCTTGCACAGGCATCAGTACTGTTGGCTGGTCAGACAGGGGCCCCATCAGCACTCTTGGCTAGTCAGACAGGGGCCATTCAGCAAAACTTAGATCAGCCCTAGCCGCACAGCACACACACACACACACACACACACACACACACACACAATCCGCCTCCACTTAGTTCCAGTCCTCTCAGGTTGCACTCCTTTTACTTGTTTTGTTTCTCTGCACATCTGGGGAGAGGAGACTTAATTTGCAGTATCCTGTCTTGCTGCATAGATAGGGCGTGTGGATTTTCACTGTCTATAGTCAGACTTCAGTTCAAGCTCATTTGTAACGTAGTTCCTTCTAAAAGTCCTGCATTCCTCAAGGTTTCTTTTCTGGGTTTGATGCTTAAGCAGAAGTATTCGATTTCTGCCTATTCCTGACCTGAGACTGTAGGCAGTTATGAACCAACTTCTAATATTTAAACTGTTTTTTTTGTTTGTTTTTTTTTAAAGATAAAATATAAGCATTTAAAGGGGAACTGCCATCTACAGGATTTCTTAATGTCTGAAAGCCCATAGAAAGCTAATTTGAGTGAGGAATTGTGTTTGTGAGTATCTGCAGTCCAGAGTTATTCATATGTAAAATATGTAAATCAGCCTATAATTAAGGGCTAGGGGCAGCCATCTGTTTTAGGCTCCTGACAGGAAATGATGTCACTGAGGGGGCTTGGCTCTCCTTTGACTGTAGATTAAATAGGAAATAGTCTATTTTATTAAGTGTTTTAAGGTGTTATTACAACACTTTCTACATTTATAATAACTTACTAGTTCCAGTGCATATACAAAGCAGTTATCACCTTTACATTTCAAACTGTTAGTAAAAATAATCCATCTTCAGGATTGCTTTAATCTCTAGGCTATACTGCCAGCTGATAATCAAAAACCTACGCATCTCAAGGCTGGCTGTGTTACTGGGGCCCCATATCAGGATAACCTAATAGTCTTCAGGTGAAGCTACCTCTGGCTGGAAGCTGCAACACTGGACTTAAGATTTGCAAGAAAGCGAGTTGTGCTCACAACAGAGGGGGTGAACCTTACAATTTACAATTGTCTTTGGTTTGAAGCAGATTCCTTAGGAAAGTTAATATTCTTCAAGTGGAGGATACTTCTAACTGAAGGGTGAAATAAGGAACTTAGAATGATCAGAAAAGGCAGTCTTTCAATCAACATAGGGAGGTGGAGCTTGCTTTACTTTTGTTACAATTAAGATTTTCAGTGCAGGAAGAGTTTAAACCCACAGAGGCTGAATACTGTTTTCTGTGTCTGCCCTTGTGCACAGCTGACGTGTTTTGGGGCAGACTGTTTTCAGAGCACAAGTCACCAGGCTGTTTTGGGGCTGGGGAGGTTTACCGGTGTCTGACTTGGATGTTTGGATTTTTCTCCGATTAGCAGGGTATTTTCTCTGTCAAATTGTCGTGTATGGCATCTTGCTGACATGAAGGCACTCATCGCAGCGGTAGGTCAGAGCTTTTAGCGGATTGTTTTGTGGGGTCACAGTTTAGGCCCAAATCCTTCCCACCCCTCACCCCACCCACCCCTGGAAATAGTTCATTTATACCTGCGGTTGACATTTCCTCAAGAGGGCAAGGTGCATATCACCGTCCATATCCTCTCTAGCACACTGCACTGACAATATAAGCATACACATTATATAAATACATATATTTCTATATAACACACCAATCACACACACAAAAAAAAAAACTAAACAAGGTAGACAGTTATGTGGGGAGTAGCACAATGTAATGGCTGTGGGGCAGCAGTCTTCCGGGAGTCTTTCTGGAGGCAGAGATGCTGCCCTGTTTGCAGACAACTATCTGCCCTGAGGGAGGAAGTTGCCCATCTTCAGGCTGCACTGGACAGTAGCAAGAGAACCTCCCCCATCCAGGGAGCACCAGAGCCACCACCACTACCTCAGAGGTTGCGAAGAAAGCACAACAGTTGGACCACAGTGGGTTCAGGGAGGGCAAGGGTGATGGAACACAGGCACACCCAGTCAGTTGTTCCACTCCACAATCCATACACCATTCTGGGGGAGCACAGTTCCCTTATGGATGCACACGCAAAGGAGACTAAGGAGGGTACAGACAACTGTCACAAGGGAGGCCCTCAGGAAGGAGGAAGAGGGCACCACAGGGAAAGGAAGCAGCTCCTGGTGGGGGACTCTATTATTAGGGGGCTAGAACTGGGGGGGAGCAGGGAAAACTGAAGTAAGGTGCCTGCCTGGCGCCATGGCTTGGAGGGACAGGAAGCGCATCCTTAGGATCACGAGAACAGTCGCACAGGAGTCTGAGCTGGTCGTCATTGTCCACCTAGGGACAAATGACTTGGCTCATCATGAGATTAGAGTAGTACAGAAGGACTTTGTAGAGTCGGGGAGGAGCTTAAGACAAGTAGCACACACAGTATCCTTCTCAGAGGTGCTGCCTGTCAGTGGCATGGGTGAGGCGAGGGTACTTTGCACCATGCAGTTTAACAAATGGTTGAAAAAAATGGTGTGGAGCACAGGGGTTTGGCTTCATTGGGGACTGGGGTTCCACCTGGAGGGAGACCAGCCTATACTGGCAGGAAGGTCTGCATCTGTCCAGGAAGGGAAAAAGTCTTTTGGACAATTGGTTTAAATGCTTCATTGGCAAGCTTTTAAACTAGTCAAGGGGGAGGCACTGATAAGCAGCAGGAAAATCCCAGCCTCCCCCTACAAAACAGGGTACTAAATGAGAAAAAGACCAAAGTAGAAAGGTCAGTGGGGGATGCTGCTACAGAAGGTAAAGCCATCAAAAAATGGAGAGCAATGAGTACCAATGCCCGTAGTCTGGGTAACAAGCTTCCTGAATTAGTGGCCTTGATGGAGGTGGAACATCTGAATATAGTGGCAGTCATAGAAACATGGTACACACAGAACCATGACTGGGACGTAAACATACCAGGATACACTATCTACAGGAGAGACAGGGAGGGTAAAAGAGGAGGAGGAGGAGCTCTCTACATAAGAGAATGAATCAAAGCAACAGAACAAAAGGGTAAACAGGGAGGAGAAGCACTGTGGGTCAATTTGGAGGCAATGGCACCACAATCCACACAGGGGTTGTATACAGACCCCCCTCTCAGGGGGAGGAAATGGACAAGGAAATGATAGAAAGTATACTTAGAATGGCAGATAAAGGGGAGATATTGCTGATGGGTGATCTGAATATGCCAGACGTTAACTGGAGTGCAGTTGCAGTAGCCACTTCGAAGAGTGGGGTTATTCTAGATGCCCTACAGGGGGCATGCCTTAGACAACTAGTATTAGAACCCACTCGAGAAGGAGCAATCTTAGACCTGGTCCTCTCAAATGGAGATGGAGAGAGGATCACAGATGTATAAGTGGGTAGCCATCTGGGAACTAGTGACCATCGAACAGTATGGTTCACAATAAACAGCAATAGAGTCAAGCCATACAAAGGCAAAAGTACTGGACTTCAGGAGGGCTGACTTTGCCAAAATGGGTGAGTGCCTAAGGAATGCACTAGCAAATGGGCAGGAAGGAGGGATGGAAGAACAATGGGAATAATAAAAACTGCCATCACAGAGGTAACAAGCCTTTGTGAATAAAACAAAACGATGCAAGAAACCACTATGGTTCTCAAAGGAGGTGGCAGTGAAGGTTCAAGAGAAAAAAGCATTCAAAAGTACAAGGAATCACAGAAGGAGCAGGACAGAGAATTGTATCAGTTAAAGCAAAAGGAAGCTGGGAAGTCAGTCAGAACAGCAAAGGCCCAAACTGAGGAAAAGATAGCCAACTCAGTTAAGAAGGGGATAAAACCTTTTAGGTACATCAGGGAGCGAAGGAAGACTAAGGGAGGGATAGTGAGGCTTAATAAAGGGAGGAGGGTGGGCAGAGGGTGACTGAAAAGGCAGAGATACTAAACAAATATTTTTGCTCAGTATTTACAAATGAAGAGGGGGAGGTACCTAAAACAAACAACAGAAACACTCTGGATACAGAAGTTGATACCAGCCCATTTACAGAAGAAAGGGTTCTGAAAGATCTCTTAAAACTGAAGGTGGACAAAGCAATGGGGCCTGATGGGATTCATCCCAGAATTCTAAAAGAACTAAGGGTAGAACTAGTGACACCACTGACTACCCTCTAACAAATCATGGGAGGATGGTGTGGTACCCGAGGACTGGAGGAGGGCCGATGAGATTCCCCTTCACAAAAGTGGGAGCAGGGCAGAAGCGGGAAACTACATACCAGTAAGTTTAACCTCAGTTATAAAAAATGTAGAAAGTGTTGTAATTTCAACACTTTCTACATTTTTTATAATTGTTTTGTATGTGCACTGAAACAAGTGATTTATCACCTTTACATTTCAAACGGTTAGTAAAAATAATCCAGCAGAATTCTGGAATTGTTACGGTAGAAAATCCCATTCCATCCAAAGTATTTCAGCGAGAAACTGTTATACTTTGAACTTCATCAAAAGTAGTAAAATATTCTTTAATGGTGATTATTTTTTACATATAGATAACTGCACTTTTCCCAGTTACAACCTCCTGGTTACAGCCGGGAGGTTGTAATCAGCACCCGTCAATCAAGCACAAACACAGAAAGCTAATTAGCACATAGTTTCTCTGTGGGCAGGCTGAACATCTTGCCCAACATGGCAGCTCCATTAACGAGCACTGGTACTGACACTCAAGCTTTGCCTCACACTGTTAAGGCAAGTAAGATTTAAAATATTTTTAAATATCTATGTTTTTGGTCCTGCCTTGAAAATCAAAATCTTATCTGGTTGATCCTGCCACTCATACCCTTAGAACATGTCTTACATTCTGCAGCTATGCAGATGGCCTGTGACTTTCCAGAATGCCATTTCCACTGTAATGTAAAAAGAAAAAAGAACTAGTCTCTGTGTGTGTGTGTGTGTGTGTGTGTGTGTGTGTGTGTGTGTGTGTGTGTGCGCGCGCGCGTGTGTGTGTGTGTGTGTCAGAAGTGCTGCACTAACTGAACTGTGCTGAAAGGGAAAAAATATTCCTTGGGGACAGTTTCCCTTTAAAAAACATATTCCTTGGTTATTCAGGGTTTTAAATAAACCGAAAAAATGGATTATAACTACTAATCAACTGCGATAATGGACAGCACTTGGCACAGACCGATTAGCAAAATGAAATAAAGAGTTTTATTTAGGTGGTCTACTGTGCATTGGATTTATTCAAAAGATGGCTATCAATGTACTGCTACCCATTTCTGGAAATGGGTAGCATTAACCCCCGTTTTGCGTACCATTTTGAGTACCATTTTGCTGTAAAATACCAGCCATTTAATATCCTGTTATTGCACTGGATCTGGAATCTAGAGTTCATTTCATATATCTATGTGGGATATGTTCCACTAGGTATAAAATGTTAGGGTCAAATGGGACAAAAAAAAAAAAAAAAAAAAAAATGGGTCATATTGTTCAGCTGTTTTTAAAACCTCTTAACAGTGAGCAGGTTGTCTCCACGGTAGAAGAAAAGGTGGGTCAAAATTAAAAACTGTCAGTTGTCCCAATCCACCACCCAAAACTGAACCCTGAATGTAATTTAATTTTCCACTATTTATGCATATTAATTAAGACCGGGCTTTTAATATCTCAAGAGAACTGCCTTGAATCAGGAACATGCATTTTTGTAGGCCTTAAATTGCACTTCTATTCTCTATACAATTGGATGGGGTTTTATTGTGTCAGATAAGTTACCCTATCAATGTGGCTTGTAAGTTGGAACTGGTATACATAAGCTGAGCCCTTAATATTTATAACATGGGTAGGCTCAGGGAGTTTCCCAGATTGGTGCAGGACTGTCACCTGACAGTGTATAATGCACATTATCGGCATAGTCAGGGTGAAGAGGGCCCCCAGAGGTGAATTACTTGGGCAGACCTGCACTTGTTCTGTAGGGGAAAATACTTTTGCAAAGGCAGCTATTTGCAATTCTCGCTAAAGGACTCCCACATTTGCAAAATTATTCTCCTGTAACAAGCAGTGCAGGTCTGGTGGAAGTGGAGACAGTGATATCAGCGTTCCCTGCCTGTCAGTCTGGCCCGTATCTGTTGTCCTCCCACCCACCCGCCCCATAGACCAGTGTCCTGCACACTGCTGGAGAGGGAGTGCTAGTGAGACAGAGCAGGAGCAACAGCGAGAGAGGGGCACAGTTACTCCATGAATCCTGTATCTGTGCATTTAGATAGGGCAGAGATTGACAGTGCCCCACCATAGTGCTGCAGCCACTGAAGAGAGACATGGGGACATCAACTACCAATCCCCAGTGACATCTTTCTACCATACTAGTTCCACCTCCTGTGGCTGCACTGCATTCTCTCTTGTACCTGGGAATGTTGGACGGGCAGGCATCTGCAGATATGAGAGAGAGAGAGAGAGAGAGAGAGAGAGAGAGAGAGAGATTTTCCTCCTGCCTTGCTCCCTGTGTGACAGTCTCCCATTCTGAGCTGACCCCCCCCCCCAAGGATGCCCGCTCTCCCATGACAATGTCAGCACAGCACCCCACCCCCCACCCCAGGGATGTCCGCCTGTTGAGCTGCAGGCAGTACCTCCCATGTCTCCCCTGCCTAATTTTGCTGCAGTCACCGAGGCTGGGTGTTCGTCGGGGACTGTGGCAAGAGCTGAACAAGGGACTCTGTGTGGCAGTCAGTAGCCCCTCGAAAGAGACACACACTGGTACCGGCTCAGGCATGTGTTGACACTGTACAGTACCTCAACACCACACTTAGCAATGCATCCCCACAGTATTGTTTTAGAGAAACTGGATACAAACTGCAGCTTCAGTGTCTGTGCTGCTCCAGTGGCTTTCCTGGGTCCTCCAGCCAAAAAAAAAAAAAGCCAACAGCAGTGCTTGGGAAAGAAAGACAAAGTATCATGAGTTTGTGTAGAGCAGCCGCTGCACAGTTACTGTTGTCCCCCAAGTTACTGTTCACTGCAGTCAGTTGTCTCGGTAGTGTGGTGTGTTTTGCACCAGGACAATAGTTACAAATCCTGTCTTCATTCATTGTAAAAGCTACACTTCCCTATATCACAGTGCAGCAAGAGAGAGACAGCGGGCGATGGTCATGGTGCATGGGGGCTAGTTTGGCAGCTCAGGAGATCTTTACTGTGGGGGTGGGTGTGTGTGTTTTGGGGGGGCATACAGTAACCATGGTAGGCAAGTTAAGAGAATATTGTGCACAAGAAAGGTCACAGATCATAACAGATTTGACATCTGTGTGCATAACAGCAGTGTAGGCTGCACTATTTGTTAGGGACTATTTTGCAAGGTTGCAGGACACAGTACCTTTTTTCCTGTTTAAACAGCAAAAAGACACCTTTTCTGATTTTTTTTTTGCCATTTAAACATAACCCATGTTATAAGTACATTAACACACTCCAGGGTGTGTTGATAATGTGGATTAATGCACACCCCAGGGCTGTGAGGGCACTCTGCCTGCGGCCTTGTGCCTCACAATGCCCCCCCAATCAGCAAACCCCGTCGTGTGCCAATGCTTGCATATTATTCCCATATGGTATCATCATCATCATCATCATCATCATCATCATCATCATCATCATCATCCTCCTCCTCCCCCTTCCATTTACTGTATTTCCATATATAAAAACCTGGTTTGGAACAAAGTACCCTTTATACTGCAACAAGTGCCCTTATCTTCAGCAACCCCACCTTTTGCAATTTTCCAGCACCTCTGCTCCTTACTACACTGCACCCTTCCTAATGACGTTATCCTTGCCTACTTGCTACGTTCATGGTATCTGTACTTTCCATTTGCTGTAACAATGTATATGCAAGTTATTTCCTTTTTCAATTGTACTATGAGCACTGTACAGGACCTCACTGAAAATGAGCTCAACTGAACTGAGGATCTCATTCATACGACACATAAAAGATGCTGAATGAAAATCTCACCCCCTTCACTACTGAATCCCAAGATTACCACCCTCTCTTTTCTATTCTGGGCCGTCTCCTCTGTCCACCCACCCCACTGCACACTCCCACCTTCCTCCCTTTTCTCCTCTCTCCCCCACTTATGCTCCACCACAATTTGCTACAGTAGCTGTCTCCTTAACCTCCTCTTCCTCCTCCCTCCACCCTCTCTCTGGCCCACCCTGTCTTCTCAGTCTGTTCTTCCCATGGCCTGCCCTCTACTCTTCCCTTATGTTTCCACAGTGACCCATCTCCCCTGTGTTCTCCCTTGTCCTTCCCTCCCCTTCTCCACCCATCCATCCATCTCCTGCCCCACTCCCACATCCCTCCCCCCAAAAACTACCTCTCACCTTTTCCTGCTGTCCCTCCCTGTTCCTCTGGGATTTCTTTCTTCCTCTGTCCAATGGAAGGAATCTGTTTTGCATCTGCAACTCTGGAGATGCCCCACTGACCCGCCCCTTCTAGTCTTTCTGCTTTCTTCACTGTAATCAGCCCCCCCAACAGTTCTCCCTCCTATTGAGCGAGTGGGACCCTGGAACCTGCCTAGATTCCTGTTCATTCCTGCCATCCCTCTTGGCCCCCCTTCTTTTGCTGCACTCTTCTCAACCCCTACCAGTCCCCAAGTTTAGGACCCCTCTGTCCCTCCACCATGGTTCTATTAGTCCCCTCCTCCATCTCTGCACCCATTTCCTGCCTCAGCTTCCATATCCCTGCCCTCAGCCGACTGAAGTGCCTGTAAACCAGGCACCCTCATCTCCCAGACTGCCCCCAGAGAACACCGGAGTTCCACATCCTCTGCACCCCTTAACCCTTCCTGCTCTACTGTGCACCCTCTGCATGCCCCTTCCCCACATTTTAAGTTTCTGGGCCCTCCAGAAAGTGTCCTTAGGTACCCCTTTTGACTTTTTGTATCATCTGCTTTGGGCTATTTGTAGGCCTGCTTTAGGAATGCAGCACCTACCTCCCACACTAACTTTCCTGCCTGCTAACTCCTCTGTAGGCTAATCCTAGATAGAGAGTAGCTAAGCTCCCCAAATATTGCTGTTATCCTTACTGCTAGTTCCTCTGCAGGTGGAAACTAAATAGTGTGCATCTGAGATCCCCTAGTACTACTGGTACCACTATCTTGTCACACTGGAGACTGCCTGCAGAACGGGAACTCTGCTCCCCTTAATAAATCCCTATCCATGCTTCCCTTACCTCTCCCCTCCCCAATTTCTGTTTTTCCTCTTCCACCTCCTGCTCCCTCCTAATCCCTCAAGTCCCGGAAGCAGCCCCAAGCCTCCCCAGTTGCAGTCACCTACCTCCACTGAGCTCTGGATATGCCCCCCAGGCAGGGGGTGGCCCCAGAATTTCATTGTTGCATCAGGCAGGTACCACGATCTGGTGGCCAGAGCCCCAGGGAGCTCCTGCAGGCCATCATTGTGGGGGTACTGGGGCCATTTTCCTTTGGTTTTCTCCCTCTGGTGACATTACGTGGTTGTGCACGTGTCTGCCCGCAGACATCAGCGATGTCCCCTCCCTACTCAACTGCCTGCCAGCTGTACCAACACCTGTGGTCACCCAGGCGACAGTATTGCAGCAGAGAACGGAACCCTCCCTCCCCAGAGGAGGCAAGCCTCTAATGGGATGCTCAATCCTCCTCTCCCTCGGCCACCCCCCCTCCCCCAGACAACTCAAGCTTGCTCCCGAACTCAGTTTGCCAGCGTAGTTAGCAGCAGTGCTACCCCTGCGCCAACAGGCTGGCCTCCCTTAACTCTTGTTGCCTAACCTGCCCTTCTCTGATCAGTGTGGCCTGTGGTCCTCCCTGCAGACATGCTACTGATGCCCCAGATGCCACAGAGTCAAATGCCACCCTCCTGCTTTGTGGCACTCATGCTTGGCGGTCACTTAGCCCTTTGGGTATTTTAGGGACTACAGCCATCCTATTGGCTGGCTGTAGTCACATGGTCCTCCAGGACCACCAACAGTGCTAAGTAAGACTGCCAAGCTCCTTACCTCAGCCCGTTATTTGGTGCGTCCCCCCCTTCTCCCAAAACCCACACAGATCCCCCAAAGCCATGGCCACTGCTCTGACCATTACACCACATGGTATCTGGTCAATATAGCATGGCAATAAATCACGACAAAAACCACACAGTGAAAATAGCATTGGGAAAGGTGGCTAATAGGATAGAACAGTGACGGGTTGTTATCGCACCCCCGCCCGGCACAATACCCTTCCCCAGAGTTTCTAATAGTAAATTAGACACACACACACACACACACACACACACACACACACACTCTTTCTCCCCACCCCTGAGTGTTATACTCAAGATCGCGTGTGTGCGTGTTCCTTTCTGTATTGTCATTTGTTATGTACTCATGTTCAGAGCTGCACAGTGCAATTAGCACTCCTATGTTGCTGTAGCCATCTTTCTGTATCGCTTCTTTACCACGCTGTTATGTATATGCTTTTCTGACCTAGACCCACACCACACTGGCTTCCCAAACCAGAGTGCTTCAATGTTTGTCTGTTAGGCTTCATAAAGAAGAGACTAGCATGGGGGGGGGGGGACTATACAAAGAAAGTTCAATTTGTTTAAAGGTCTCTAGGCCCATTCCATTACTACCAAATCTCCCTATTCTAAAAAAAAGTCACTGAGGTAGCCACCCCTCAGGTAGAATGATCATGAACAGGACCAGGAAGCTGCATACCACATGTCTGTTAATAGAACTGGCTAGCCATTCAGACAGGCCCTGTGCAGAAAGTGGCAAACCCATCATTCTAGGCCAAAAGCAATAAACAGTGGAGGTTTTTTTTTCTGTAATCCTTGGTAAGATCCAAGTGCTAATGTAGAGTCCTCCAGACGTCTGGCATATGTAAATGACACCCACTATCCATACAGAGGAAAAGTAAACAGAAAGGTCTATGGTCTGATTTAGTGTTCTTTCTTTATATGTTTGCCCTGGAACAGATGGTGCCATCAAGTGCTGAATAAATGCCTGGCTGAGATACAGGACTGCATGTTCTCCAACTGGCTGAGACCGAATCCGACAAGACTGAGGTTCTGGTGGCAGAGCTGGGTTCTGCAGGCGGTGGCAGTGCCTCTGGGACAACAGGATTGGACCTGGGATCTACCCCAGTGATTCATCCTCCAAGGTGAAAAATCTGGGTTTCATCTTGGATGACGGATTGACACTTGATGCTCAGGTGTCATCCGTTGTCCAAAGTGGGTTTTTAATCACTTAAGGAATGTCGCTCGGATTAAACCCTGGATTCCACTCAGGGACCTGCCATCACTGGTGCATGCCTTTGTTACGTCCAGGCAGGATTACTGTAATGCTCTATACTTTGGGATCAATGGAGGGAACTTCCGCCAACTGCATCTAATGCAGAACGCAGCGGCCAGGTTGCCGATGGGCCTGCCCAGGTCCTGTCATGTAACCCTGGTCCTGCAAGATCTGCACTGGCTGCCTGTCAGGAGGAGGATAATCTTCAAGGTGGGCTTGCTCACCTACAAGGCCCTATACAGCTCAGGCCCTGGTTACCTGTCTGACCCAACACCTGCCATCCCAGTATGCTCCTTCTGTCCCTCCACCAGGGTCCTCCTAGCAGTTCCAAGGGCCAGGTTGAAAACCTCAGGTGATCGGGCATTCGAGGTGGCCGGCCCTCTGGAACTTGCTTCCAACATCTTTGAGGGAGGCCCCATCAGTGAAGGTATTTAAAAGGGGACTTCCTGAAAATGTTTTACATGATTTATCCGATTTTTATAATGTTTATTATTCAAATTGTTTAACTGTATACGGTCAGCTTACCCTGTCTATTTTAAATTAATTCCATTTAATTTAAATTGCTTATTTTGCATAATTGAATGTAGCTGATGTACTCTTACTGTATGTATGACTACTCTTTGTCTAATTTCTTGTATCAATGAATGCACCATCAATGTACTGCTCTTCCCGGGTCACCCCTGAAAAAGGGACTGTTGTCTCAGAGGGCCTACCCGGTTACCAAAATTCAATACCTTTTCTGTAAGGCGCCTAAAGCCTCCTGATTAGGCGCCATATAAATGTTTACTTTCGAAATAACCTTCAGAAGAAAACAAGGACTGGCACTGGGACTGGTGACCTTATCCTTGTGAAAAATAAATGGAGAATATGTAACCACAGCCTGCAACTCCAAGATGCATCTAACAAATGTCATAGAAACCAAGGTGTCTTCCAAGAGAGGAAGTACATCTCGCAAGTAGCAGCAGGCTCAACGGAAGGGACACACTATTTTACCCTCTGATAGGGCATGAATGGCCAGCAAAGTGGCCATGTGGACCTCTGAGGAATACCTAGCAGATTTCTTAGACAGGAGGTAGTCCAATATTTCAAGAACCAGACATGTAAAAGGGATTCCACCTCGTCCTGTACACCACACAGTAAAATGTTTAGTATTGTGAATAAGTGTACTATGTAGACAACCTTTCTAGCTGTCAAGAGAACAGTCATGTAGGGGGACCCCCAAGTGGGAGAGCTCTAAGTCCTCAGAAGCCAGAGTGAAGGTGCCAGGACTGAAGATCCGTTGCACCAGAACACCCTGCTTATCTGTCAAAAGCCCAGCTCACAGGAGGTTCCACGGCCAATTGAAGTAGTGGGAATCACATTTTTCTGGGCCAGTGAGGAGCCACCAGAATCAGGGTCATATGCTTTGCTTGCAGCTTCACCAGAACCCCCTGTATTAGAAGAAATGGGGAAAAGGATACAGAAAACTCCCTTTCCAACAGAGGGACAATGCGCCTTGCCAAAAAACGCCTGGCCCTAGAGTGTGCAAGCGAGTATAAAAGCGGTAGATTTGCATTGTATGGGGATGCAAAATATCCAGAAGATCCCATTTTTTGAAGAGGCTGTCCACAAGGGAGTCAGAGTTCCTATTTATGGCAGACAGCATTGGATTGATGCAGGTGATCCACCTGTGCATTCAGGGTTTTGGGATGAACAATGCTGATAGAAATATGGCATGTTCCACCACCCAGGCCAAACTCATTTCTTCTCTGCAGAAAGCACATGAATGAACTCCACCCTGTTGACTGTTGCAGAGCATCACTGACGTACTGTCTGTGTGGATCAACAGCTGATATCCCAGAATGAAGGCTGCAAAGGCCAGCAGGCCACAAGAATAGCCCTCATCTCCAGAGTGCTGTGAAGCACTGTATTCAGAGAGCCCCATTAACCTTGGTTCTGAAGGCCCCATGAGCCCCCCAGCCTGTCCCCTGAGGCATTTGTCGTCATGACCAGCAATGGCAACAGCCTCAGGAATAGTGACCTTTTCTCTAGGCTGGAGCAGTCCAGCCATCAGAGAAGGGAATGACGAAGAGCAGGAGTGACTGGTATGAGGCTCTCCAACTCATCCAAATGCTGAGCCCATTACACTGAGGAACCACTGTAGAATCCTCATATGGAGGCGGGCAAGCAGAACTGTCAGACTGGCAGCCACCATCAGCCCAGTTAGTCTTAGGAGACAGCAGGCTGACACATTCGCAGGAGGTAACCTGTTGTGCCTGTGCCACTAGTGTCATGGCATAGTCAGAGGGCATAACTGCCCTGCCAAGACCAGTGTCCAGGACAGCTCCAGTGTATTGGAGTCACTGGCAGAGGGTAAGGACCAACTCTGGCTCACTGACCAATATCCCTAGTTGACTGAACAGTTGCTAAGTCCAAAACCGTGTATACATACATCTATACACACACACACACACACACACACACACACACACACACACACACACACACACCTCATGAGATGGGGCCTTTAACATGCAATCTTCTATGGGGAATATATACAGACCCTCCTGCAGAGGGCCACTGCTGCAAACACTTTGGTAAAGACATGCAGTGCAGAGCATAACCCAAAGGGCAAAACATGAAATTGGTAATGAGAGGAAGCACGAATCACCGATACTTTGTGAGATTTTCTGATTTTGATGTGAAAGTAAGCATCCTTCATGTCCAATGCGACCATCTAGTCCACTTTTAACAGGGAGGGTAACAGGACTATAGGGACACCATTCTGAATTTCTTGTATTATATGTAAAAGTTCAGTCTCCCGAGGTCTAGTACAAGCCTTAAATCCCCTATCCACTTTGGGACCAGAAAGTACCAGGAGTAAAACCTCTTTCTGCAGCCATGATGATTCCAAGCCCTTCTTATGGAGAAGGGATTGAACCTCCTCCAGCAGAAGGGCAAATGTCCGAGGATATTGGTTTGGCAACGGGCAGTAACTGGAGGAACAGTAGGAGCTCTAGAACATGTCAGTGCTGAACAATCTCCAGAACCCATGCATCTGTATTGATCTTTTTTTTTTTTTTGATCAAAATAAAAGGGCGATCTGGCCTCCCACCAAAACCTCTTGAGGCAGTGAGGTCAGAGGCAAGGGAGGGGACTTGAGATGCACCAGGGGTTCTGGTAATAGTCTGACCTTTTGTAAGTCTGGCATGAGCACTGGAGGGGGGCAGGTTAGTGGCCTGGGAGGTAGAGGGCGGAGGTCTTGCAGATCCACAGCCAGGACCTCTTGACTAGACTAATCTCAGCCAGGATGGGCATAGGGCCTACAAAATGAACCATGACCCCTTCCTCTGGGTTTGGGGTTCAAAGTATGCAGGGACTCGAGAGTCATTCTGAATGGCTGCATATCCCTCAATGTATTTTCAATGTCACTGCCAGTTGTTTCTGTGAAGAGACCATTCATTACAAATTGTTGTACAGTGGGAAAAAAAGCCATCTGAAGCCAGGAGTGGTGACAAATGCAGATTCCAGAGGCCGCATCCCTAGGAACCACATCAGAAGCTTCATAGGCCAATCTGAGCAGGTACTTACCTGCTTTTTGGCCATTAGTGATAGTTTGCCAAGCCAAAATTTTGTCCTGACCCTCTGGCAATTTCAGCCAGAGTGGCCACTGTCTTTCAAAAGCAAGTTTAATATTTAGGATATGCCTGATAATTTGCTATTCTTAGAGGGTAGCCAAGGCAAAAGTCCTTTACCCATTGCCTCCAGTTTCCGTGACAGAAGGGAGAACGTTCAAATGTTGTAAGCTGCCATAATTACCACAGAATCCATTTCAGGCTGTGAAGGATAACATGGCTTTGTAGTAGAGGCAAGATATCTGCCTGCCTGGCAACAGCAGGCCTATGCAAGGCAGCCAAAGCAGCACCATCTAAAGCTGGATACACTGGAGAAATAATCATTGCAAGAGAGGCTGAAACCTCCAAGAACATTTTTCTTGAAAGAATCCTCTTCCTTAGCCTGGCCTGAACCTGTAAGGCCTGGACTGAGGCATCTTCAGGGAGAGAGCTAGGTGTATTTACCACACTCTGTTCAGAGCAAGAGGATAAAGTGGAGCTTGAGGCAGTCACATCTATATTCTCTTCCTCTTCTTCCACTTCCTGCCACCTCTCTATGTATTCTGGATTATAATCCAGTTCATTGACGCCCACCGCAGGCAAAGGTGGACGGATGAGGGAATATGAGGAGTAGATGACAGGTCCTGTCAACAGCAGCCTTCCAGGCCCAGCAGTAACGAGGGGCAAAATATGAAGCAATGATGCTCTATCTGGAGGCACCAACTGTACAGGTTGGGACAGCTGCAGCAGCGCTGAAACATCTCCAACATTGATACAATGATTCGCGGAGCCCTAAAGGGTCGACAGCCAAGATGCAGATGGGACGCTGCCAGATGGCGGACTAGGCAGAGAGTTCAACATTGGGGAGGATGAGCGGATACTGGACCCTGGCATTGGTGTCTGCAAGACAACTGGGTTGCAGGACCCATGGCCACAGCTGGTGTCACATCTTTGTCTGTGGACTTACCCAGTCTATGTGGTGAATGGAAATGGTCCAAGAAGCATCCTTTCTGCATTTCTCCTTGTCAGAGTGGTGGTGTTTTCCACCAACTTAAACGGTTCTTTCTTAAGACAATTCTGTGACAGCTTCAGAGATAGACTGGATGGGAAGAGGAGTGAGCGATGATGGGGAAGCCACCTTTGCTGCAGCCTGTTCCTCCATTTCTTGGATCAAAAGAAAAATTTGCCAAAGCCTTATGTCGACATCTCCTGGTTGCCTGGTTAAAGCCCCAAACTGTGCAAGCTTTGCTGGCCGGTGGTGCTGGAGGTGGAGGCGCTGGTCGCTACACCTCACACCATGCCAGCAACCCGGGTTAGGGAAAGAGCCCAGACCGCCGGGGTCGGCAGGGTGAGAGGACTGATCGTCCAGAGGACTGCTCTCTCTCAGGGAGGGAGGGAGGGTTGTCGACTGCCCTCTGGTGATGGCCGAGCACAGTATGGGTCGGGGGCACGTACTAATGTCCTCACGTCAGTAGGGGAGGTGGGGCAGGAGAAAGTGGTGGAAAAGGAGCTGGCAGGCTCCATTATGGCCCGTTGCATCCCCCAAGCGCCACCCCGGCTTCCTGGATTATGTTCTGTAAGGTGAGGAGACTGCCAGCCCCTCCTCCTGGCCCCCACTACAGGGGTAAGCAGGGGAACATGCAGGGGTCGACAAGAGAGGGACACGGACTAGAAAGCTTAGTCCTCCGAAGGAGGGCCACAGTCGCCTGGCCAGGGCTCCAGGAGCATAACAAATATAACAGAAAGAAACTGTGCAAACATTGTGGCTTGTACCATGGCAAGGATACAAATGAAGTACTCATAGTCTTTATAAATTTTAATGTCACCACAATGGCAATGTCTGAACAACTTTTCTTTGTTCGTGGCATAAAAGGTAAACAATAAAACAAACTAGAGACAGATCAAACTTCTAGTCTTTTAAATGGGCAAAAGACTGCATTTCTACCATCTTATACTCAAGTCAGGCACATAAATTAGCTCACCGAAGAGCCTACTAATTTTAGTGGTCACAAATCAGGAAATCCGCCTCATTTCAAAGGTGTGAACATGGAAGCTCTGCCCATTCCCATAGACTAAGTGGGCTTGAGAAACATCTTCTGAACTAAAGCACTTTGGTTTGAACAGTTTTTTTCAAATTAGGAGGACAGATTAAGCCCTCAATCGCTAGCACATTCAGCTATACAGTATAACCTCGATTATCTGAACTCTCTGGAGCACATCAGATTAGTTTTTACGAACCCCTTTATTATCCGAACTAGAGTCCCACTGAAATGAATGAGAAGTGCCAGTCATGGTTAGTGCTAAACTGGATACAGTACTACAAATTTCATTTCACCAAGTATTGGCGTGCACATTCAGGAACAGTGAAAAAAAAAATTTTGGTTTGCCACGCCTTTGATGGCGCTGTTTTAGCCCCAGTTGATTTTACTGCAGTCACATAAAATGTTACTGTATTTAGAAATGTACAGTGCTGAAACACCTTGCTTGTTGTCTCAGGAGCTCATGAGTGGGTTCCTCTGCCAGCGACCACCCCTCCCCATAGATAGCCTCCCAGACCTGCATGAAGTTCCGCTGGGAGTCATGCTGAGCCATGCCTTTTCCACCGAACAGAGTCCTCTTTCTGAATAGTTTCCACAACTAAAGACTAATGAGATTTTCCCCTAACCTTTAACGATGCATGAAATGAATGAGAAAAGGAAGACAGTAAAGTATAACCTCGAAACACCTTCTCGTCAGTCCCTTTGCTGGCTTTGTTCACATTTGTGAACCGAAATGTTTTTCCACCATACTGTACCCAAAGTCTGGTCAGCATTAGAAGGCAATGTACAATCCCTAGACGCCATAGTTCAGCCCTATCAAATGTTGTTCCATGGCTTCATTGGGGACTGGGGTACACCTGGAGAGATGAAGGTCTATACTGGCACGATGGTCTGCATCTGTCCATTAAGGGAACCAAGATCTTAAGTGACAGGTTTAAATGCTTCCTTGGCAAGCTTTTAAATTAGCCATGAGGGGGGTGCTACTAAGAGGCAGGACATTTCAAGCCTCTCCCACAAAACATGACGGGGGGTAGTAAGGTAAACACTGAGGTACAGTGCTCAGAGGGCAGAACAGGGTAAATGGAAAATAGACATGGGAAAAAGAGCAGACATGGGGGAGGATAAGCCAACATTAAATGGAGGGCAATGAGTACCAATGCCCGTAGTCTGGGGAAACAAGCTTCCTGAGCTAATAGCTTTGATGGAAGATGAACAATTGGATATTGTAGCAGTCACAGAAACATGGTACACAGGAACCATGACTGGGATGTCAACATAGTGGCCACAGTCTACAGAAGGGACAGGAGGGGAAAAGAGGAGGTGGAGTAGCTCTCACATAAGGAAAGGGATCAAAGCTACAGAACTAAAAGTAAAAGGGAGGACAAGAGGCACTCTGGGTCACCTTGAGACAGGGAATGGCATCACAACCGACAGGGGTTGTATACAGACCCCATCTCAAGGGAGGAAGTGGACAAGAAATGATAGAGGACATTCTCAAAATGTCTGAAAAAGGGGAGATACTGTTGATGGGGGACCTGAATATGCCAGATGTTAACTGGATGACATGTACTGCAGCCACATCCAAGAGCAGGGTCATTCTCGATGCCCTGCAGGGGGCAGGCCTTAGACAGCTAGTGTTGGAACCCACTCGGGAGGGAGCAATACTAGACCTGGTACTCTCAAATGGAGAGAGGATCACAAATTTAGAAGTCAGCAGACATCTGGAAACAAGCGACCACTGCACAGTGTGCTTCACAATAAGCACAACCATGGAGACGAGCCACACAAAAACAAGCATACTGGACTTTAGAAGGGCTGGCTTTGGCAAAATGGATGAATACTGGAGGAATACACTAGCAAACTGCCAAAAAGGAGGGGTGGAAGAACAATGGAGAAAAATCAAAACTGCAGTCATAGAGGCAACAAGCCTGTGTGTGAAACAGGTAAAGAAAACAAAGTGGAGTAAAAAACCACTATGGTTCTCAAAAGAGGTGGCAGGGAAGGTTAAGAAAAAGGCTGCATTCAAAAAGTATAAGGCATCACAGAAGGAGCACGACAGGGAACTGTATGAATTAAAGCAGAAAGAAGTGGGGAAGGTAGTCAGAATAGCAAAAGCCCAAACTGAGGGAAAAATAGCCAATTCAGTTAAGGGGGATAAAACCTTTTATAGGTACATTAGGGAGCATAGAAAGGTTAAGGGAGGAATAGTGAAGATTAATAAGGGAGAGGGGAGGTGGGCAGAGGGAGACAGTGAAAAGGCAGAGATACTGAATACTTTTGCTCAGTATTCACAAAAGAAGATGGAGGAGTTACCTAAACCAGACAACAGAAGCACTCTGGGTAGGGGTGTTGACACCAGTCCATTTACAGAAGAAAAAGAGTCCTGAAAGAACTAAAACTGAAGGTGGACAAAGCAATGGGGCCTGATGGGATTCACCCCAGAATCCTAAAAGAACTAAGGAGGACCTAGTGACACCACTGACCACACTTTTAACAAATCATGGGAGGATGGGGTGGTACCAAGGACTGGAGGAGGGCAGATGTGATTCCCTTCACAAAAGTGGGAGCAAAGCAGAAGCAGGAAACTACAGACCTGCAAGTTTGACCTCAGTGGTAGGGAAATGATGGAATCACTCTGAAAGAAAGAATTGTTGAGTACCTAGAGGCCAGCGGGCACAAGACCCAAAGCAGCATGGATTTACAGCAGGAAGGTCATGTCAGACGAATCTAATAGATTTCTTTGACTGGGTGACCAAAGTAATAGACCAGGGAGGCTGTGGATATGGCCTACCTAGACTTTAGCAAGGCATTTGACACAGTCCCGCACAAAAGATTAATAATAAGTTAGCCAGCCTGGGAGTGGGTCCCAGGGTGGTAGCCTGGGTTGCAAACTGGCTACACAACAGGACACAGAAGGTAATAGTGGGTGTAACAAATTCAAGAAAAGGGGTCACCAGTGGAGTACCTCAGGGCTCAGTACTGGGTCCAGTCCTCAACATCTTTATAGGTGACATTGCAGAGGGTCTGAGGAAAGGTATGCCTCTTTGCAGATGATACAAAGATCTGTAACAGAGTTGATACACAAGGTGGGGTAGAAAGGATGAGGAGGGACTTGGCAAGGTTGGAGGAATGGTCAGACATATGGCAACTTAAGATTCAATGGAAAGAAGTGCAGTAATGCACCTGGGAAACAAAACCCAGCAGAAGAGTACACAATAGCAGGGAGGTACTAACAACAACAAAATGGAACAGGACTTGGGGTAGTCATATCAGATGATCTAAAGGTTGGTAAGCAATGTAAGAAGTCAGTAAGGAGAGCTAGGGGGATACTGGGATGCATAGGAAGGGGCATCACAAGTAGAACAAGCATTTGCCAATGCCGAATGTTTGCTTGCTGGCATTGGCAGTGGTAGTGCAGAAGTTAGAGCTGCGTAATACGAATGGCAGTGAAGTACTGAACTGAAGCCAACCCCACCACCACCACCCTGCAGAGAGTGACAGGCATTGGCGTGTGCCTTTGGGTCGTCAGGCATAACGGCCACGCCATTTCACCACACCCACCCGCAATTGCTGACAAGGTGTCACAGTGTTCTTGGGGTCTTTGTTCCTTATGCTCACTCCCATTCCATTAGGGAAAAGGTGAGATGGGTGCGATATAGAGAATGGGGTGAACTTTGGGGCCGAAGAGTCCAAGGCATACCTCTATGCCTCTCACTGGCTGCAGGATGTGGAATGGTATGAGCATTACAGGCAAGAATCCCAAGTCACACCCCTGATGCCTGTCTTTCTCTACAGGGTTGGGCGTTATGGTTGGAAACCCTAATACCTCAGGCATTCGTTGGTATTTTCACTCCAAATGTTCAACATGTTTTTTGTGACCCCACCTCATGAACAGGGGGAATATCAGTTTGTTAGCCGAAAGCTGCTTATGCACAGTGACTACGGCATTTAGCACCACAGGTGCAAAAACATTCCTAACAGGATGTAAAAAATGACAGTTGTACTGTTCATGGGGAGGTGTAAAAAATGGCAATGTTGCAAATCTGCAGTAAAAATATTTAAAAAAATGGTGAAGTGACGAGCGTACATAGAAACTGTGCAACGCACACCCGTAATATAATTAGGTTGGGGATTGTCAACTCAGGCATTTTGGTGCCTCCGATCATGAACAGTGTCACTGATTTTCTTTATCTGTCCCGAACAATGATTTCCCACAGCGACCACACATCTCTGCGCTGAAAGTGTGAAAACACATTTCAGCCATGTTATGAAAATGACAGCTGTACTGTAAATAAGGAAGTGTGGAAAATGCCACTGGTGAAAATCTGGACTTAAAATATTACAAAGCCATGAACTTACGGTGCATGGAAACTGTAATGCTCACTCGTAACAGTCATTTCTGGGACTTTTGTCACCAAATTTTCAACATAGCCATTTTAAGACCTCTGCTCATGAACAGTGTAACTGATTTTCTTAATCTGTCCCAAACATGGCTTTCAGACACCAACAGCACCACTGTGCGCTACATGTGCGGAAACACATTTTGGGCGCATATGAAAAATGGCAGCTGTACTGTTCATAAGGAAAGTGTAAAATGGCAATGCTGAAAATCTGGAGTGAAAATATTAAATCACGTAAACTTACGAGGCATGCATAGGAACTGTGCAATGCAGGCTCGTAACAGTCATTTTCAGGAATTTTTTCACCAAATTTTCAACATAGCCATTTTAAGACCTCTGCTCATGAACAGTGTCACTGTGATTTTCTTAATGTGTCCCATACATTGATTTCGCACATCGACTGCGCCATTGTGCGCTACATGGGCGGAAACACATTTTGGGCAAGATGTGAAAAATGACAGCTGTACTGCTCATAAGGAGGTGTGGTAAAATGGCAATGTTGAAAATCTGGAGTGAAAATATTGACAATTCGCGAACTTACAAGCGTACGTAGGAAAGTACAGTTACGTAAGAACTTACCGTAACAGTAGATCTTCGAGAACAGCCTTGCAGCAGGTTACACCATTAGACTGAAGCCGTCAGGCGCCAGGACCCTACGGAAAATTTTAGCTAGCCAACTACAGCGGGGACCGCCGACGCCGGGGTCCCGCCTCCACGCCAGGCGTGTGTGGTAGGGGGGGGCGGTCCCGCCAGATTCCCCAGTTCTCCCGCTGAGACTTCTTGCCGCAGGCTGACATCAAAATGGGAGACCTAGGATCGCCGCCAGAAGACAGAAAGAAAACACTTCCTGCTCAGAAAGACTGGAGTCATGCCCTCCTCCAAGGGGAAGGTGGCGGAGGTACTTGCTGCAAGAGCTGTTCTCGAAGATCTACTGTTACGGTAAGTTCTTACGAATTGTACTATCTTACTTCCGAGACACAGCTCTTGCAGCAGGTTACACCATTAGGACTGATTCCCAAGCAGTAACGCTGTCAGAAAATCCGGGAGGAGGAAAATAAAGGATAAATACCAGGTCCTGAACCTGGGACAGGAGACCCTGAAGTACGGCCAAGCCAAAACCAGCCCTTCCGCCGAGAGGCGTATGTCCAGGCTATAATGCCTGATAAAGGTATGCACAGAACTCCAAGTGGCTGCAGCGCATAGCAGAAGTGGAAACATTTTGAGCTGCAAAGGAAGTAGCCACCTCTAGTGGAATGACCCCGACTGTACCGGGAGGGGCTTTTGTTTGATACCATAACAGTGAGAAATACACTGGACAAGCCAGCAAGAAAGGGACTGTTTGGATACGGGTTGGCCCATCATTCTCTCAGAGAAGGAAATGAAAAGTTGCTCAGAACTACGAAAGGACTGAGTTCTGTTGAGGTAAAACCTCAGGCTGCGTGAACATCCAGGGTATGGAGCAGAGCCTCCTCTATTTGAGTAGCTGGAAGTAGACCGGAAGGTCGATATCCTGGTTCAGAGTGAGTGAAGAAACCACCTTAGGCAAAATTTAGGGTTCGTCCTCAGGGATACTCTGTCCCGGTGGAAAACTAAATAAGGCTCTTTGCACATGAGAGCGTGAAGTTCAGAAATTCTTCTTGCCGAGGTAACAGCAACTAAAAACAACGTTTTCCACGACAGAAAACGTAGCTCGCAATCCGCGGCAGGTTCAAAGGGGGGGAGCGTGAGCTGTTCCAGGACAAAGAGCAAATCCCATGGAGGCACAGGGTCTCTAATAGGAGGCCTAAGGTGTAACACCCCTAAGAAATTCGAGAGGCGCCCACCTGAGCCACTGCACGATTTCCCCACCGGAGGTGGTGTTTGAAATGGCACAGAGGTACTTTAATAGAGGAGTAGGCTAGACCCAATGAAAGAGGGAGAGCAAATATTCTAATATTACCCCACAGGACAACCTAAAGGGAAAGGTCGCGTGCTCGTGACCATACACAAAACGGCGCCATTTCATGGCGTCGTGCATGCGTTGCGGCTTTCTGGCTGCAGAAAGGACTTCTGCAACCTCTTAGACCCCGTGACAAAAAATGGCTATGTCTCTAGGAGCCAAGCATGCAGGTTCAAGGAACGTAGGTCCGGGTGGACAAGTGAACCCTTCTCCTGAGACAGTAAGTGGGAGCTGAGCGGCAACGGGAGCGGGGGTTCCCGAGATAGTTGAATCAACAAAGGGAACCAAATCTGTCTGGGCCAAAATGGGGCCACCAAGATCATTAGTGCGTGCTCCCTGCGCAGTTTGAGAAGAACTCTCTGGATCAACGGGAAAGGAGGGAAAGCGTAGAGGAATCTGTTCGCCCAGGAGAGGGATAACGCGTCTCGCCAGAAAACACCAGGCCCTGGATCTAGCGAGCAAAAATTGGGCAGTTTTGATGTTGGATGGGGAGGCGAACAAGTCTAGATCTGAGTTCCCCATCAAGAAACAGATCCTCTGCTACCTCTTGAAGAAGTTCCATTCGTGGACTCTGGCCTGAGAGCGACTCAGGCCGTCTGCAATCGTGTTGTCACTCGGGAGCGTGCACAGTGATCAATTTGCGCCGTGTCTGATTGCAATCCCACACTCTCATGGCCTCCCTGCAAAGGGGGTAAGAGTGTGCGCCTCCTTGTTTGTTGAGGTTATACATCACCGCCGTGTTGTCTGTCTGAAGTAGAAGAGTACACGGTGGGATAACTGACTGAAGGGCCTGCAGGGCATAGAGGACCGCTCTCATTTCCAGCACGTTGATGTGAAGGTGAGCTTCCATCTGGGTCCACGTACCCTGGGACTTTACCCCGTCCAGGTGTGCGTCCGTGGTGAGGGTGACCTCTGGGGATGGCAGAATGAATGGGACGCCTGATGAGAGCGACCCTGGGGCTAGCTACCACTGCCAGTCTTGAATCACTGAATCTGTGAGTCTGACCGGATGCTGCAAGTGGTCTTGCCTTTGGTCCCATTGCACTTTGAGCATCCACTGAGTAATGCATGTGGAGTCTTTGCGAAGGACAGTAGGAATGGCCGCAGCCATGTGTTCGAGCAAGCAAAGGACTGACCTGGCAGGTACAACCTTGCATAATGATGGGTCCCTTATGAGGGATCTGATGCGCCTCGCCTGTCGGCCGGAAGAAAGGCTCTTCCCCGAACAGTGTCCAGAACTGCTCCTATGAACTGCAGTTTCTGCGACGGTACCAGGAGAGACTTCTCGTAATTTATGAGAATGCCCAGGGATCGGAACAGATCCTGGGTGCTCTGGATTGCAAGAAGCAACGCCTCTGAGGCGCCATGAGAAGCCAGTCGTCCAGGTACGGGAACACGTAGTGGCCCTGTCTCCTCAGAGACGCTGCCACAACTGCCATGCACTTGGTAAAGACCCTTGGTGCGGAAGACAGTCCAAAAGGAAGGGCTCGGAACTGAAGGTGGTGGTCGAGAAACTCGGAGCGCAGGAACCTCATGTGCGCCTGAGCCATAGGGATGTGCAGGTATCTGGGCCCAGGCACCGGACGCAGGCCGTGTGGGGGTCCTTGAACGGGATCTGCTTTCCACAAGCGCACTTCGATGGATGGCCAGAAGTTGGTGATGACATCAAGATCTTGCTTGAAGAGAATTTGAAAAAAAAAAAAAAAAGGAAATTTGTTGAAAAAGGCACTATTCACGCGTCGCGCGCTAGACTGGTAACCGAAGGGGTCAGGTAGCTAAGTCGACAGCGGGAAAAGAACTGGGAATCTGGGACCGCCTTTTGTACCACGCCTGACGCCGGAGGCGGACCGACGCCGGGATGGTCTCCCCTGGCCAGTTAGCTAGCTAGAATTTTTCCGGGGTCTTGGCGCCTGACGGCTTCAGTCCTAATGGTGTGAATTCCGTTGCAAGAGCTGTGTCTCAAGTAAGATCTGTGCAACACACGTCAGAAATAAGTATTTTTAGAATTTTTCCACCAAATTTCAAAATAGGTCTTTGAGAGCTCACCTTATGAACACTGGCAGTGTCGTTTAGTTAATCGGTCCCGAAAGGTGATTTCGTGCAGTGACAGTGAAATCACCCTTCGGGCCTGAATAACACCATGACAGTGACAGCATTCATGAGAAGGGTTCCAAAAACCCCATGTTGAAAATTTGGTGCAAAAATTCCAAAATGCCTGAGATATGCAACAAAGTTGAAAAAACCCTATCTATCCCATTATACAGCCTACCGGCATTTCCTCAGTTCGCGGTGGGCTTTGAAGAGTGCAGATGTGTTCCCGGTCCACGAAGATCGTCATGCTGAGGTAAGGTATGGGGTGGGGGCTGGGGAGGCAGGGTGCGCAGTGGGTGGGTGCAGGTTGTGGGAGGGCGGGAGACTGCATGGGACCGTTTTTAATTTACAGTTTGTTTTGTTTTTTAAATTGACGCTGGATGTTTGCCACGCTGGGGTGTACTCCAGCGTGGCACAAGGACAGCTGGGGGCGTGGAGCCTACGGAATGGCACCCCGGCCATAACATCTATTGCCACGCGGGTAGGCTCCCAGCGTGGCACCCAGTACCGGGGGTGAGGACAGTGAGCCAACGAGGGTTGGGCACCCGGCTAGTCTATGAGTTGCCAAGCTGGGGTGGGCACCCAGCGTGGCATGTGAAGTCTTGGGTGGAGTGCAGCACAGCCGACGGGATTAGGCACCCGTCAGCTATATGTATGTGCCTGGGGTAGATATGTGTGTGTATGTCATGTATGTGTATATATTTATCTATATATATATATACACACACACACACACACACACACACACATCTACCTATCTCCGTCTATATATAGATTATATATCTTATATACATACACACACATATATACACACACACACACACACACACACACATACACACACACACACACACATATACATACATACATATATATACACACACATATATATATACACACACATACACACACACACACATATATATATATATATATATATACATACACATATACATATATATATATATACACATACACATATATATATATACATACATATACATATATATATATATACACATACATATACACATATATATATATACACATACATATATACACATACATATACATACATATATATATATATATATATATATATATATATATATATACATATATACATATATACATATACATATATATATATATATATATATATATATATATATATATAGCGCTGCATGAGCAGGCGATATCTTATCGCTGCTCACAGGCGTAGCTCCCCTTTCAACTGTAAGACACTGCATTTTGGAGCAGTCATACACAGCCCAGCATGCATTGGCGGACTGGGGCCGCCACTGCCAACACACTGACTGAATTGGAAGGGAGTGGCACCCTCCGAAAACTCGGATGGTGGTACTATGTTTCTTGCACACGCGCAGGCAAACATAAAAAGGGAAGTGGTTATCCCTCTGTACAGACAGTTGGCGAGACCCCATCTGGAGTACTGTGTGCAGTTTTGGAGACCTCATCTACACAAGGACAGACAGGATGGAAGCAGTCCAGAGGAGGGCAACTAAAATGGTGCAGGGTCTGCATCAGAAACCATATGAAGACAGAGAACTTAATATGTATACCCTTGATGAAAGGAGGGCCAGTGGGGACATGATAGAAGCGTTCAGTACCTCAAGGAATCAAAGTCCAGGAGGTATTATCTTTCAGAAAAGATGTGTAAGAACAAGGGACACAATTTAAAGATAGAGGGGGACGCTCAGGGTAATGTGAGGAAATTTTTTCCCATGGAGAGTGGTGGATGCGTGAACTGCCTTCCTGGGGAGGTTGTTGGGGCTAAAACAGTGGGGGAATTCAAACATGCATGGGACAGACACAAGGCAACTGTAGTGGGGGGGTGGCAGGAAGTAGGCTGTTGGTTAACTAGAATCTGCAGCTTATCCAGTAGGTAGGGAAATGGGCAGACTGGGTGGGCCAGGTGGTCCTTATCTGCCATCAAAGTCTATGTTTCTATGTTTCCAGTGGGTCCACGTAGCAAAGGACAAGCCTATAAATAAGTGCACCAGGTTCTCATCAAACCTGAGCTGTTTCTATTCACGAGATGCCCAGAGAAAAAGTCCATCACAACTGCTAGCTTGGGGGACATATTACAAGTTCAGATAAGTAGTGACACTCACTATTCCATTAGGCTAACAAACAGTAGCTGTTCAAAAGTGTAGAGGACTGTATATAGGCCCTGGAGAAAGGCAGAACTGGGAAACATCTGGGTCAGATTTTCAAGGGCCGACGACCTGGAATCAAGTTCAATCGTCGCAATCTGCCAGTGCGGAAAACATTTCCACACCAGCGAACGTTTTTTTTCAGTCCATGGTGTGTAATGGTGGGTGCAGCTGTGGAGGATGTTATGCCTGGTCCTACCACATGTGTAGCATTCCAATGCTGTTGCGCCAAAAACGTCCACAAGCTGCTGTAAACTGCAGCCAGCTGTGAAATGGCTCTGCAAGGAAAGACCCACTTGCACAAGGTTTTTTTGCAAGTGTGCAAATTTCAAGGGTCTTTGAAAATCTGGACCCTGATGGAAATTATAAAGTTCTAACATGCACTGCAGTCTATTGAATTTCCCAGTTTGCCTACTGCACCAATTTAAACTGCAGGGGATTCTAGGATTTGTAGTAATAGAAGATATTAACCTAGAAGTAATCAAAATTAGTCCGATACAGTCTACTATACTACATGTTAATATGTCCCCCAGAGCCACTCACAGCTGTATAAGAGTGGTTTCACGCACCTTCGGCTGGAGCGAGAACAGCACAGCTGAGCTGTTCTGGCTCAAACTGAAGGCAAGTGAAACCACTAATACTGGAATGAGTGGCGACGGGGGACATTATTTTTTAAATAAAAATCGGAAAGACCTTTGAGCCAAGGGCTCATTTACAGAGGTTCCACGTCAAGTCACAATAGCAGCAAATTACAATGGTTTCAGTAAGTAGTACAACACGAAGAAAGTAGTTACATACACAAAAGAATATATGGCAAGATAAATATTGCGTCAAGTGCAGCCAGTGGCCTTGTCTGAAGAGGGGTGAAAGGGATTACAAGGAGAGAAGTACAAGGGGTGAATGGGGGTGGAAGGAGCAAATAAGAGGAAGGAGGAGCTGCCACAATGAAGCTTAAGCAGGAAAGACCACAGGGTGGGGGTAGAGGAGAGAACAAGGTGAGGAAACAGAAGAGGTGGGGGAGATGATGATGGGATGAAAAGAGGGCAGGAATGGGAAAGGGATAAGGGAGGGAGTGCTGGGAGTGGAATAGCACAACAGGATAGGGCTATACGTGGGCAAATGGTAAAAGAGGGAGGTCCCAGTGCATTTTGCTATCAGCAGAGATTAGGTATAGCAGTCACAAGATGCTCTGGAAACTAGGAATTGACGCAGCTTCCACTTAAATGGTCCCAATGTTGCAGCTATCGCAATCTCAGGAGGAAGGGAATTAAATAAATCAGCAGCTCTAACTGCAATGGATTGCAGTCGGGCCGAGGTTTGACAGTGAGGACAGTAAAGTTTGGCTCACAGAACTTCGTGTGCTCAGAGTGCCCAAGAAGGTACAAAAGCTGAATGGAACCTGTGGTGGTGGAGACCAAGATCTGCCTTCTGGCTGATATTCAATGCGAGCCTGGAGTTGAGGCCAGTTTGCTTGTTAGTAAGGTCCAAAGTGTGACTACGATACGCTGCATCAGTTAGTAGAAGGCATGCCTTATTCAGAGCTGTGGTGAGCAGACGTAGGGTTGTGTCTGTGGTGGAACCTTAAATGGCCAAACCATAGCCAATACACACAACTGAACTTTGGATAGCCAATCTGAGGGCTTCGGTAGTAAGGCAGTGTTTAGACCTGTGTAGAAGGCCTAGGCGAATGTTAAATGCCTGGGCAACATTCTCAGCATGGTTGCAGTAGGAAAGTGTACTATCCAGAGTAACTCCTAGGTATTTAAAAGATTGAGTCTGATCAAGGACAACACCCGCACTGTTTTTAATCACCAACTGTTTGGCTTTGTGCTTGCTGTGGGTACCAAGGAACTGCATGACCTTTGTTTTTTTGCAATTAAGCACCAACTTATGTGAGATGAACCAGGACTCTGCTTCACTAAAAAAACGTTTCTGAAGTTGGGCCTGAAGGAGGGTAGGATCAGCAGTCTGAGAAAATGACCGCATCAACCACGTAGAGGAGTACTGGTTCGGAACAGGATGCCGGAAGATTGAGGAAAGTACTAAACAAAAGGGCCCCAGTATCAATCCTTGAGGAACCCCAGAGCAGAGTTTTTAGCAGAAAGGGCAGACCGATTCCACCTGTTGTGTGCGGTTTGCTAGATAGCTATGGGCCACTTTAGGGCTTCTGAAGATGTACTAAGCCCAGCAAGTTGATGTGTCAGCAAATATTGATTGACCATGTCAAAATGCCTTGACAGGTCAATAAAGGTTGCACCAACAAGTTGACCCTGATCAAGAGTATGGTAAATGTAACTTAGAATTCCAGTAGGGTCGAGCTGTGCTGTGCCCCTTTCTGATAACCATGTTGGACACATTGTAGGGCTGTATTTTTCCAGGTACTCAAACTGGTCATCAACAATCCTTTCAAGTGCTTTGAACAACGGGAAAGAATAGATATTGGCCTATAATTCCTAGGTAGTAATCTGTCCTCACTCTTAAAACTGGAGTAACCAGAGCGGATTTCCAGATCTGGGGAATTGTGAAAGCATGAGTAATGATTGACAGCATAGAAAATTCATCTAGGGTTAGGGAAAAGAAGTTTTAGGTCAAGGGAATCACTGCTTGCCCTAGTTCCTCCTAGAACTTTAAGTAGGTATGTCTTGGACTCGCTTTCCGAGACAGCTTTGAAGTAGAAACATGGGTGGGTAAAGGCCTCTTCTGATTTGGTGGACATAGTTGCTGTCTGGACAGTTCAAAGAAATTTGGGGGCAGGGTTTGGCTAAGGTCTGTAAAGGATGAATTAAATGTGTTGGCAATTAACACGGGGGTCATGGGTGATAGACCCATCAACATTTAACATAGTTGGAGCCTGTTTGGATGCTTTCCCAGTCATTTCCGAGAGGTTTTCCCAGAACCCCCCCCCAACCTGGTCTGCCCAGGTCTTGACAAGGATGTCCTTATAGTAACATGCTCTGTGCTCATGGATAGCCTTAGTACATGCTCCTGGCCATCTTATAGGCTCTGATGTCAGGTTGAGTGCCAGAGGTCCTGGCCCTATGCCAGAGGTGGTCATGATCTTTCTTTTTAAAATATATTTTTATTGAATTTTTCTTTTAAGTCAGGAGACATTTACAATCAGAATATTTTCATGCTTACTTCAGATTTGCAGATGTACAGATTTACATTGTTCATTTATGCAAGAGGATCTTTTGCTTTTGATACAGTTTAGGGTTAAAAAAAAAAAAAAGCTTATTCATATTCTTTGCTGAAATCAAATAATTTTGCAACACCACTCTAATCTCACCCCCCAATTCCTATCTGCTACAGGCAAAAATCAGGATTGACCCTTGCATGGTAAATGACCATCTCTGCCAGAGGTGGCGAACTCATCTGTTTGGTTATTAAGTTTTGCAGTGATATTTTCCATCTGGTATATAGATTTCACTATTCACCTCCAATCTTGTATGGTCGGATTTCTTTGATCATCCATTTCCTTGTTAAGGATTTTTGCAGCCAAAAAAATGGGAAGCAGGGTTTTTGTCCATGGCGGGGAACAATCCGGTAGACAGCCATAAGGACCACCTCAGCTGTGAGCTCTACGCACCTCCTGCCTACACCGATTTCTTTTTGTATACATATCCAAAAGGCATCAAGCGTGGACATAGCCACATTATATGTGCCAGGTCAGCCATCTCTGTTCCACACTCCCTCCAACAAACCCCACATTTAAATCGGAAGGTATTTAGTCAGACTTCCGGTGACCTGAAAACCTAGATCTATATTTCCATGAGTATTCTCTCCAAATATCGACTGGTGATTTTAACCGCTCATGAAATAGAAGGACCACTCTCTTTAGGTACAACGAGGTCTAAATCTTGTTCCAACTTGTTAGTACTGTTTGTTTATTCTTTAGTTTGATCTCACATCATTTTGTATAGATTTCCAATTAAATGATTCCATTGTTGTCCCTGAAAGTGGTCAGAAAAAAGTCCGATTGGATGAGATGAGGAATAAATGGTGTATTGACCCCCCCCATGTTAATTTCTGATGTTCGATGTCTGAAAGGTCCAGTGGTCATGATCTTTCATTTGAGCCAGAAGGCTAAAAGGGAAGCACCAAGATATCTCACCAGCGAGAATGCCAACCTCCCCCACAGCGACAGCACAATACCAACGCAGGTATTGTGCCGCCTCTTGCATCGCCCGTTTTCGGTGGGGGCTGTGCCCCACCCCCATGGGGGGTTCCTGCCACCGCACCCCTCGGACTCTAGGATTCCAACTTCAGGTCGGAGTTGATTCAGGAAGGGGCGAACACTGGGGAAGGTGAAACAGAAAAGGACTATTACATGAATGTCGCTGTAATGGTCTTTTCTGTGTTTCGCCATCGGGGTGTCACCACAAGGGGTGATACGGCTAAAAGAGATCCAGGGATTATCAAGTCCCCGATCCTACATGTCCTAAAACGGGCATGGATGTCACAGGCTTCACTGAAACGCTCAATGAAGTATTGCAGAGCCGAGTCAATATCAGGTGCAGTTTCAATGCAAGACCAATCTTGTTGGAGGAGAGACTTAGTGGCTGCAGTTGGCGACGAAAGAGCACTCTACTTGTGATTGTTCTAGCAGGGGATTTGATAAAATCTGGTAGACCAATAACACTTGGTAGGAAAGTGATCACTGATGGCGTCGGGCAATACTTCAGAATGGGAGACGTGTTGGACGATTCGTTAGGACCCAGTTCAGGAGTGTGCTAGTCCCAGTCTTAGTTTATCCTGGTTGGAGTTAACTGGGTAAAGTTCAGGCCTGTTGACTCATCCCTATGCCTTCTGGCACCTGACGAGAGCCAGTTGACATTAAAGTCACCTAACAAGATAGTTTCTGCGTCTTGTTTTAAACTCATGATGCAGTTCATTAGGGGTTTTAAGGCCCTATAATATTCATACATTGACAGAGATGTATGTTTTTTTATACTGTCCCCTAGAACGTGCCAGTTTCCAGGGCATCTGCGGGTGAAATGCTCTTCACAGAATAAGTATCTCACGTGCAGGAGAAAGGAGCGCTCTGATTGGTCAGGAGCACTCCCTCGATCTACATTACAGTGAACAGTAAGTAAACCAAAATGCTTCTGTACACAAAGTGCACACTGGGACCACTCCCACACTTGAGTGTAGGTCCCTTTGTGGCGACTATTCCTCTTTAAACAGCATGTGTTCATGTCTAAGAGTATTTTGTGTTTTTATGTATTAGTAATTACTCTAACGTTGAAACAAGTGGGTTTCACTTTGGTTTTTCACACTGCTAGTAAAAAGAATTCAATAGAATTCTGGTATTGTGATGTCACAAACTGCCAACTACTTTAGTTTCTCACTGGGCTCTTTGTACTTTGTAAAGTAGGACGGAATTAGGCCTAGGCCCATTTAGTCCACCCCCCCACTCTTAATGGGGCAATCCTAGCATCTCAAGTATTTATCCAATACTTTTTTGAATTTCATAGAGTCTGTTATAGTTAACCAATTCCTTTGGAAGTTTGTTCCAGAATGCTACTGATCTTAAGTTGAAACAATTGTCCCTTTTGTCGTGTTGGTCAAAGGTAGTTTGAACGGTTTGTTATGTGATCTTAAATTTAAATTCTAGTGTTAGGTAGGATGCCACATTGGTCATTAGTGTATTATCTTCTGAATGTTATGAAGCAGGAGACAAGTCACCCCCAAGTCTTCTAACTTCCAATGTCATTAGACATAGATGTTGAAGCCCGATTCGGTAGGGTTGGGTACGGAGACTGGGAATAAGTTTAGTGGCTCGACGTTGCACACATTCTATTAGGTAGACGTCTTGCTTATGGTGAGGGGATCAGGAGGAGGAAGCATAATCTAAAGATGTATCTTTTTCAAAAGAAAGAGTACTTTCAGCAACAAACAGACTTTTATGCATTTGCACTACTGTGGTCCATCAGTATGACTGTAATTTTTTTTTTATTTATTTATTTATTTTTTTAATTAACTTCTCATTTCTTCTGCCCATGTAAAATCTGGTTAGGAAGAAACTCAGAACCAACAGACCAGAGCACACTCACACCAGGAACAAAAAACTCACACGTACTTGCTATAAAGGAAGCTCAAGTGAAGTGCAGGGGCGTGTGACCCAGTGGAGGCTTGTCCTGGTCTTTCTAATAAACTCTAAAGTTTAGTAACAAAGTACCTTTGCAACAAATGCTAGTGCGGGTTTATTTTTCTTAGTGACAGTGCATTCTGGTCCACTGTTTCCAGTGTTTTCAAAACTGCTTGGCAAACAGATCCAGGAGTGCACCCAGACCTCGGCACCGCAGGACAAGAGTTATTCTGTTTTGGACTAAAAGTCACCTCCTAACACAACAAAAGATCATACGATTTTTCATAACTTAAGTATTTCTATTAACTAGCATTTTAGTGGTAGAAAACTTCACTCCTCTAAAAAATGAGAACAGATTTACAGTTTCCCACTGAAATGCACTGCCAGCCTTGCCACTAAAGATTCAGACTTCCAGTTACAAGGATTCCATTGTATTTGTTTGGTTAACTACTAATTGGCAAAAGAAAATTATGAAAAGGTGAAAGAAACCAATAAAAACAAAATGGATGGAGGCTAATGAGCAGCTGATCTGACTGGTCGTACTACTCGAGAGCTCCGTTTTTATGAAAATAAAAATGCTTACTGTGGCAGTTTTGTAATTTGCTCCACCGAAATAGTTGCCTGAATAACTGGAAAGATGGATGAGTACATTACCTCTGGCAAGTTGACGCGTCAAACTGGTAAAAATGTGAAGAAAACCCCACTCCACGAGGGAAGCACAAGTGGAGGACCAGGCCCAGTTTCACTGTCGGCAGCGGAGGTAGCTGTGATTAGCAGAGCGGTCTCAGAGCAGTTCCTGGCAGACTAAGCCGCGATGGGACAGCTTGGAGCACACACTGAAGGGGCTGGCACAGGAACTGAAGCAGCACGCGAGGCAGATTGGGGAGGTAAAGCAGAGAGTCTCAGACCTTGAGGACCAAAGCAACGTGATCCCCTCAAAAATACAGAAATTAGAGAAGGAGGTAGAAGAGCTTAAGGACGCAGTGGACTATTAGGAAAATTATAGTAGGAGAAATAATCTACGTATCAGGGGCCTTCCGGAGGGAGGGGAGGGCGTGAATCTCCTCAAGTTCTGTTTCGAGACTTTGCCAAAATTACTAGATATGGATATGCCCAAGCTTAAAATTGAGAAAGCACACAGGGTCCTGGCCCCAAGATCCCAGAATGGGTAGCCTCCTTGGCAGGTGATCTTTAGGCTGCATCATTATCAAGATAGGGCAGGCCTTGCTAATGGCTTTTAAAAACAAGAGATAGTGTATGAAGGCCATAAGCTCACTCTGCATCAAGACATGTCTCAAAGAATACAGAAGAGACAGCAGTTTAACACACTGATGGATGGGCTGAGGCGGGGACTATTTCTTTATGGCATACCTGGCCACAGTTAAAGTAAAAATCGAGGGGGCTACGTACTCATTTTGGGAGTCAGAAAAGCTGCAAATGTTTTTGGAGGACTGGGACAAGAAGAACCTGAGAGGGGCCAGAGTATCTGGTGAGTGGCAATGCGATGGTGGTCGACTTGATGAACAAAGGACTGGGTCGGTGACTGCACATACCAGGGGAATAAATACCTGAAAGAAAATTAAAGAACTGGAAAGTTTGTTCTGATCACCCTTTTATTTGTTTTCGGTTGCCCTTCTTCTCAACCCTACTGTTCGCTAAGAGAGGTGGACTCCTAGGAATTTATAGATGGCGTCGGAGGGAGGCTGGTGAGTCATGGTTTGGCATTAAAGGGTGGCTGGAAGTGATCCCTACAGGCCCTCAGGCCCTCGAATAACTGACTAGAGACAGAACTTGTCCCTCGAGGGCAGATTACACCATGGGAGATTTTGTTCTGAGCCTCTGGCGGCCCCCACGGTGTGGACTACAGACAGAACTTTCTCTGTAAGGAGCATGTGGCACCTTGGGAGCAGCCTTTTGGCAACAATGGATGGCTGGAATTGAGTGTTCAAACACAGGGATGTACATAGTGTTTGGGCTAAGGAGGTACACCCAGCAAAAGTAGGAGTAGAGGTCCATATGGGGGGGTAGGAGCATGATCGTACTGAGGAATGAACTGAATGAGATTTTGGGACATGGCTTGAGGGACTGATGGAAGTAAACGCCTGGAGAATGTATGAAGGGTAATTATAAGGGGGGGGGGAGAAAGACATGGAGACTTTATAGTAACCGACTGAAGGGGAATGGAGGGAGGGGAAGGTCTGGACAGACGGGGTGCAGACACCAATTCCGAGGGGGGACGCGGGCAGTACAGAAGTGGTATAATAAGAGAGACTGTTAGGGGCTTGCTGAGAAATGCAGCACGTGGATAGTTATGGGATATGGAAGGCGGAGCAGGAGTAGTGTGTATGGGGGGGGAGTGATTATATACTGAAGATTGTGGTTTATGAAGATGGAAGGGAACAGTTGGGGTTAGGGAAGAGGAAGGACAATATAGGGAAGGGGGATAAAGGGTGCTGCTCTGGAATTTGAATCTAGAGAGGAGGGGCAAAGTCGGGGTTATTTCTATACAGTTTGAGACTGTTCAGTTGTTCACTTGTGATTTTATTTCTTTAAAATGGTCTGTGTAATATGGTATCTGTTTGAGGCAAAGTTTTGGCTGTGACCAGGACGCTTTTAGGATGACTATGCTGGGGAAATGACATACACACCTGCCTTCGGCAGGGATTGAAGTAGTCCCTTCAACATAAAGGGTTTTAAGTCTCCTGCAAAAAGGGTGAAAATCTTAGTGGCTCTTAAGACTAAGGTCTCAGTGGCTATGTTACAGGAGACGCACCTGTCAAATAGTGAGCATAAAAAGTTTGTACGAGGATGGGTGGGGGAATGCCATGCAGCAGCTTATAATTCGCACAACAGGGGGGAGGCAATCCTAATTCATAAACATCTGCCCTTTAAAAACGCAGCAGATGGCAAGAGACCCTATAGAAGGGAGGTATGTTTTTGTAGAGGGGGAGCTCGGGGGTAAAGTGATTACTTTTGGAAACCTATATGCACCGGCTGATGGGGATCGGAGCTTTTACCAGAAGGTGCTGGATGTCCTGGTAAAGGAGCAATTCACTAATCTGATACTGGGGGGACTTTAATTGCGTGGCAGATCCTAAATTAGATTACCTAGGGAACAGGGATAGAACAGACAGGGATATACAACAATGGCTACTTAGGTTAACAGAACTAGGCTTGATTGATGAATAGAGAACAGCTAATCCTGGGGTGAAGGAATATACTTTTTTCCCCCCCAAACCACATCGTTCCTGGTCACGGCTGGACTATGTGTATATTCACAGAGACTTGTATCAGTACACTAGAGCAATGGGGCATAGCCAGATATTCTTATCAGATCATGCTATGGTGGAAATGGAGCTTGCCTTGGGTCAGAATGATGTACAGAGAGGTCGCTGGAGATTTCCTACGTATATGTTGGCGAGGGAGGAGTTTCAGGAATTTGTAAAAGAGTAATGGAAATTTTATGAGGAGACAAATAAAGGGCACAGTTGAAGATGAGGGCATATACTGGGAAGCTGGCAAAGCATTTATGAGAGGGGTTATAACTGGCTACACAGCTAAGCAAAAGAGACAAAAGGCAGAAACAAAGGGATTTGGGAGCCAAAATTAGTGAATTGGAAAGAGAAGTCCTTAGGGGAGGAGGAGAAGAAAAACAGAGAGCTCAGGGTGGCGAGGGAGATGCTTAATGTCAATTTGGGTAAGGAGGTGAATACTAATATTTTCTTCGCAAAACAGTGGATGTATGAATGGGGCAATAAAGCGGATCACCTACTGGTCCGGCTTATGAAGGGAGGGAAGAGTAGTCACAGGATAGTTCAAATTAGAAACAAGGAGGGGAAAATACTCAAGGAGGAAGTGGAATTCTGTAATAGATTTAAGGAGCACTAAGAACTATATAGGGCTGAATGTCAAGGGAAAGGAGAAAGCGATGGCTTCCTAAAGGATCCAAAAATACCAGGCTAAATGAAGTACAAAGACAAAAGCTGGCAGGAAAAATAATGGTGATGGAGGTAAAGAATGCGATAAGTCAGGTGAAAAATGGGAAGACGGCAGGACCGATGGGCTGGGGTGGAGTTTACAAATTACTGAAGGAAGAGGTGGCGGGTTCATTGTGTAATATTTTACAAGAAACCAGGGAAGGGGAAGAGATCCCCAATACGTTTTGTCAGGCTCTTATTACTGTTCTCCCTAAAGTAGGAAGGAACTTGGAGGATTGTGGGTCATTTAGACAGATTTCGCTCCTGAACAATGATTGCAAAATTATGACAAAAGTTTTAGCAAGCCAATTAGAAGATGCACTTCCCCTACTGGTCAACCCGGATCAGACTGGGTTTGTGAAGGGAAGGCACTCCTATCATAACCTACAGAGGTTACCAAATGTCATCTGGTGGGAGGAGAGGCACCCCGGTGAGGCATGTGTTCTTTCGATGGACGCCGAAAAAGCCTTCGATAGAACTGAGTGGGAATATCTACTGCACATTTTGCAGAGATTTGGGTTGGGCAGGAGTTTGTAAAGATGGTGGGGGCATTCTATATGCATCCGAGGGCACAGATTCTAATTAATGGAGCAGCATCTCCGGAATTTAGATTGTACAGGGGAATGAGACAGGGATGCCCCTTGTCACCTTGCTATTTGCGCTGGCAATAGAACCCTGGGAATTAAAGTTAGAAATGAGCCCGCTATAAGGGGTATCCGGGGAACACCGGAGGACATGTATCTTTATGCGGACAATGTTCTTTTGTTTCTGTCAGAGCCAGACGTGTCGGCTCCTAAAGTATTGTCAATAATAGAGCAATTCGCAGTTTTTGCTGGGTATAAAATTAATGTGCAAAAGTCGGAAATAATGTTTTTGGAAGGGGGCAGCAGGACAGATGCCTGGGGGTTGAAAATAGTTCACACATTTACATATTTAGGGATTAAGGTGGAAAAACAAGTGGGGAGCTTGTATGAGGTGAACTATAGACCGCTGATGAGGGAAGTCTTACAGGACCTGAGTAGGTGGAAGTAGCTGAGCATTTCTTGGATGGGAAGGATTAACCTCCTCAAAATGAATGTTCTGCCTAGACTTTTGTATAAAATGTAGATGATCCCTTTCAGCCCGGTAGCCCAGGATATAAAGAAACTGGAAAAGGCATTTACAACTTTTGTGTGGAAAGGCAAACACCCTAGAATTAGTTTGAAACGACTGAAAGCACCGGTAGCACAAGGGGGGCTAAACTTCCCAGATGTGATGGGGTACTTTCTGGCAACACAATACAGGTACATCCAAAACTGGGTACACAAACAGGAAGTGGCAGAGTTAGAAGAGGATGAGGCTCCAGGGAGAATTTCGGGTTACTTAAGTGGAGAGGGACTTAAGCAGTACAGAAAGCTGGTAGCACCTAACCAGATGGTGGTGGCGGGCTTATCGGCCTGAGAGAAAATTAAAAAGAGACAAGGCATTGATACTTAGACTCTGCTGGTCCCGTGGTAGGGAATCCTGATTTCCTGCCAGGCCTGAAGGACGATGGGTTCAAACTGTGGCAGGACAAGGGGGTGAAATGTATGGCGACTTTAACATCCGGGGGGAGGATATGCACATGCCAGGATTTGAAAGAGATGGAGCATGCCTGCCTCACACATGCAGATACTTCCAAGTAATGGATCATTATAAACGGCTTAGTGGACCTAGAGAAGCAAGGAGTGATGGAGGACGTGGAGAGGGAAATAATGGGGCTAACAGATGTGAGAAGGGGCTAGTGAGGAGGCCGTAAAATTAGACAGGAAAATTTTTTCTCAAGACCCTCCCAGAAAGGCGAAGGTTTGGTAGGAGCAGGACATTGAGAAGAAATTAGTGAAGCTAACTGGCAGTTAATGTTAGAATCCCATCAGGGATTATTGGTGTTAATAAGTTCAAAGAAGCTCAATTTAAATATATACAGAGGCTATATTATCTGCCAGCTATGGTGCATAGTTTTGCCAGGGTCTCACAGTTTTGCAGTAAGTGTAAAATAAATAGGTACTTACCAGCACTTCTATTGGGGTAGTCCAGTGATAAAGTCCTACTGGCAAGGTATAGCTAAAGAAATTACATCTATGAGAGGAAAGCCCACGAGATCTCCCAAAAATCACTGCTGTTAGGGTAGGAGGAGAAGAGAATGGGAATGGTTTCTCTACACCAGGTGGATCAGAGTTCTATTTACAGTGGCTAGGGCAGGAATACAAAATGTATGGACCACAGCTTTGGGCCCTACAGTGGGTCAGTGGAAAGAGCTTACGGTGAAGGTATTGGCAACTGATAAAACTGACATATTGCCTGAAGGGGACAGAAGATAGGTTTGAGAGAACTTGGGCAGAATATTTGGGTGCTCCGAGTATGGGGGGAAAAAATGCTTTTGGAGGGTAATGGACTATAACTGAAAGAAAGGGCCTCTAAGTATGAGATGAGGAAGAAAGGAGGGACACAGACAGAGTTACTTAATTGTTAGAGGTTAGTTTAGTGGGTTAAAGGGGGGATACTTAAAAGTGAAAGAAAAATGACTAATGTGGAATGAAGTTTGAAATGCTATAACAAGATGTTATAAATGAATATGATTATGTTGTATGGACTATTTATAGCTGCTGGCTATGAACTGTATTTGGTCAACTATCAATTAAACACATGAAACAAACAACAACAAAAAAAATTGGATTACAAAGGCATCTAAAGGCCCCAAATCTTCATTCTTCAAATTACCTGGGCGGCCATTTTGTGTCAGGTAAACAATGGATAGACAGTTTGGACTTCATATGAAGGTATTGGAAGTAATACACATCCTTACTAAGCACATGCTTTTTAAACCTAAATCCGAGTTTGAGCTTCTATAAAAAGAGGCAGTGGAGGGAGTCAGAGTGCAGAGACTGGAAAAAGGAGCACAAAGGGGAAGGGAATGTAGTAGGACAGTAGCTCATGTACAGGACTGGGGGCTAGGGAGGGTGCCCCCTCCCCCCAGTGGACACAAGGAGAAAAAGTAGTTACATAGGAACTTACCTTAACAGTAGATCTGAGAGAGAGGTTCCTTCAGTAGGTCATTACATACAAGACTGGCGCCACCTGGCATCTGGCAGCATGGCAGACTTTTCTAGCAATCCCTGACGGGGGACCACCCACCTGTCACGTGACCGATGTCAGCGTGGTTGTATATAGTGGGTGGTCCCCACGCCCGCCTTCCAGTTCTCCTGCCAGAGCCAGGAAGAGGCCCGACAGCAAGAGCGAATGGGATTTGGAGTCCCTGTAAGAAATAAAAACGAGGGAGGGAAAAATATGACCTACTGAAGGAACCTCTCTCGAAGATCTACTGTTATGGTAAGTTCCTATGCAACTGTACCATCTTACTTTGAGAGGGTTCCTTCAGTAGGTCATCACATATAGGACAGAGTCCCAAGCAGTCCCTCCAAATAGAGAGGAAGAGAAACCAGGGTGGAGGAGAAAAAACTCCAACAGAAACTGGGAACCAGAGTAGACCCAGCCTAGGACAGAAGGCCCTGCAAGACAGCTAGGCCAAAGCCAGCCCTCAGCCTAGAAGCAATGTCCAGACTGTAGTGTCTGGTAAAGGTATGGACAGAACTCCAAGTGGCTGTGGCACAGATATCGGCCGCATAGACATTTTGCAAAAAGGCTGAGGAAGCAGCCATGCCCCTAGTAGAATGACCTCTGATGGGACCCGGCAGAGGTTTTTCGTACTTATGGTAACAGCGAATGCCGTTGCCTAGCCATTTGGAAAGGCACTGCTTAGAAACCGGTTTACCCTTAGACCTGGGGGCAAGAGAGACAAAAAGCTGATCGCAGCTACAGAAATCCTTGGTCCAGTGGGTGTAGCACCGAAGGATCAGATGGACGTCCATGGTGTGCAGGAGTGCCTCACCTCTACTGGTGGGGCACAGAAAATAAACAGGAAGCTCCACTGACCGGTTCAGTGTGGCGTCTGATACCACCTTGTGAAGAAACTTAGTATTTGTCCTGAGGACCGCCTGGTCCATGTGGAAAATAAGGTTCTTTGCAAATCAGAGCGTGAAGCTCAGAAATCCTTCGGGCTGAAGGAATGACAACCAAAAAATAATGTCTTCCAGGAAAGGAAGTGCAAATCACAGCTCATGGCCAGTTCAAATGGGGGGAAAAAGGATGAGCTTCTCCAACACAAAGTTCCAATCCCAAGGGGGAGTTGGGCTGCGGCTGGGGGTTTCAGATGGAGGATCCCTTTCAGAAAGGGATTTGAGACTTCCAACTCCACGGGTTTACCATCCACCAGCTCGTGGTATGCCAAAATTGCAGAAAGGTGGACCTTCAAGGAGGAATATGATAGACCAGAATCTGACATATGAAGGAGATATTCCATGATTTGAGGGGCGGAACAAGAAAAGGGGTTCCAATTCTAGGAAGTCGCCCAGATGGAAAAACAGTTTCCACTTCATGGCATAAGTGGAACGAGTAGAGTGTTTCCTAGCCTCAATAAGGACTTGAGCGACCAGGGAGGAGACCCTGAAGCAAGAAATCGCCATGTCTGCAGGAGCCATGCACGAAGATGCAGTGTCCCGAGCCCTGGATGAACTAGACTACCCTGATCCTGGGTCAAGAGGTAGTGGGTCACTGAAAGTGGAACTGGTGGTTCCCTGGATAGCTGTTGTAACAGCAGAAACCAAACTGGTCTCAGCCAGAGAGGTGCGATGAGAATCATCTTCACCTTCTCTACCTGGAGCTTGAGCAGGACCCTCTGTACACCTTCCCTCTATTTCCCATTCTCCACAGATTTCCCTGTCCAGGAGAGAGCGCATTGTGCCAGAAGCACCATGTCCTGGAGCAGCAGAGCAAAAACTGGGAAGTTTTCACTGCATTGGAAGGCAAAAGGTAGATTTCTGGGACGCCCCATTTTAGGGAAGAGATACTTCAGGAAGTGGCAGAAATTCCCACTCGTGAGCTAGGGACAGAGATCTGCTGAGACTGTCCGCCAGGAAACTGAGAACACCCGGAATGTGCACAGCCACACAGCCAGTTCCAAAACTGCATCGCCTCCCTGCATATAGGGTACGATGGGTTCCTCCTTGTTTGCTTGAGGTACCAGACTACCGACATATTGTCAGTTTGGACCAGCAGTGATCCCTTGGGAAGGAGGGTCTGGAAGGCTTGCAAGGCGTACAAAACCATGCTCATCTCCAGAACATTGATGTGCAAGGGTGTGTCCAGGCTGGACCACCGACTGAGCTTGATGCTCTCCCAGATGCGCTCCCCATCCCATGTTCAAAGCGTCCGTAGTTAGGGATGCCACGGGAGTCGGGCTCCTGAAGGGGAGACCCAAGCAAAGGTTGCAGCGGTCCCTCCACCAAAGCAATTTTTTTCTGAATCACTGCAGAGACCAGTACCGGATGGTCCAGGAGTTGGTCCCACTGCACTCGCAAGCACCACTGAGTGACTGATGTGAAGCCTTGCCAAAGGAACGGTAGAGATGGAGGTTGCCATCAGGCTGAGAAGGTGGAGGATCTCCCGGGCCGGGATGGTCCTGCAGGAAGCAACTCGTGAAGCCTGGCAGATCAGGGTCTCCACCCTGTCTGGAGGAAGGAAGGAAGGCTCTACATTGGACTGTATCCAAGACTGCACCAATGAACTGTAGTCTCTGGGACAGGATCATGGACGACTTGGGAATATTGATAGCAGTCCCTTGTCTGCCAAAGAGTTCCAAGGTGAAAGAGCCTCCAGTAACGTTTCCCTGGTCGGGGCTGAGATCACGCCGCCCAGGTAAGGGAAACTCAGTACCCTGGTGGCGAAGAAAGCCACCAGAAACTTGGTGAAAATCGGAGCCGAGGACTGACCAAAAGGAGAGCCCAAAATTGGAAGTGTTCCCCTTGGAACTGGAACCGCAGGAAACTGCAGTGGCTGGGAAAGATTGGGATGTGCAGGTACGCATCCTGCATGTCCAGAGCGCATGACCAATGATCCTCCAGAAGGAGTGGGAGGAGACTCTGGTGCGTCAACATCTGAAACTTCGTGCTCTACAAACTGAGGTTGCATAAGTCGAGAATGGGACTGAAGTCTCCAGTCTTTTTTGGGGATCAGGAATAAATGGGAGTAAAACCCCCGTCCCTTTGCCGAAGGGGAACATGCTCTATTGCTTCCTTGAGCAAGAGGCTGTGAATTTCTTCCCAGATGAGAGGAGCCTGATCCCTGAAGTAGGAAGACCTTTTTGGCGGAGATTCTGGAGGAAGCTCCTGAAACTATGGTGTGTCCAACGGACTCTAGTTTGCAGGACCCATGCATTGGACGTGACTGCCTTCCATTTCTGCGCATGGTGGGCAAACCTCCCCCATCTGCTCCTCAGAGGGACTGAGGAGGGAGTGGGGATAGCGAGTCAGGAAGTGGACGAACATTTAGGGGGAGGACCCCTGTGCGTCACTGATTCTTGGAGGCCGAAGGAGTGGCAGAACCCGTAGCCCTGCATTTGCCCTGGCATCAAGCCAGAGCCCTATTCCTCTGGCTCCAGGTCATTTTCCGAAAGGGCTGCTGCTGCGTGCCCGATCAGTACATGGACCGAACTGATCTGATGGCGAGGCCTTGGTCCTGGAGATAAGGGATAATGTCGTTGGTGTCCCCACCAAAAAGTACTGAGCCCCGGAAGGGGGCATCCTAAATCACCAACTACCGCATTAGCAAGGCCAGAGAGGCGAAGTCAGGAATGCCATCTTAGAGCAACGGCAGTTGCAGCGGTGCGAGCTACAGAGTAGACCGAGTCTTATGTAGCCCGCAAGGGATGCCAACATGAAAAAACAAGAGAGGTAAAGGTCCTTGGCAAGCTCCTCTTTGAGACTCGAGGGTTCCATAGCTTGGATACGAGCCTCTAACCTGGCCAGGGTAGCCTTCTGGTGGGACACCATGTGGGCCACATAGTTAAGGGACCAGAGTGCACATGTGGCCGAGGCGTACACCTTTTTACCAAACTGGCCCATCTGCCTCGACTTTATCCGGAGGAGAGGTGCTCATGTGCTTGGGTGCAGCAGAGTGGTCATGAGCAGCAGAGATGACAAAGTCCGCCTTAGGATGAGTCTTTAGAAACTGAGCATCCTTCGGCACCTGGTAAATCCCACCTGCCCAGTTGGGGACAGCCAGGAGATAATGAGGCATCTGCCAGACGTAGAGGTGAGGACCTGGTGAGGTCCAATCCAGGGAGGAATGGGGACCAGAGATAGAGACTCCAGGTCCAGGTGCTCAGCTAGTCTGTCTCATAGGGTCTTAATCCTCCAACTCCCAATCAAAAAATCCTTCATGGACCTCAGAAGATCCGAAAAGACAGGGTCTTCTGGGGGTGGGGGGTGGGGACTTGGGAAACCTTGCCTGACGGCACCTGGCTCCTCCAGGGCGCCCGCTGACTGGCCGCCACTGCCACTGTCAGGAAGGCACGGATTTCTGGAAGGGTACTGTCCCGACGAGCCACCCCCAAAACATGTACCGTGGATGGAGAGGAGCTTCTCGGGGATGCAGACCTAGGAGACCGTGGAAGAGGGAGTTTTGTCTCCAGGTCTGAAACAAACGCCAAACGCGCCCCGTCACAAAGACTGGATGAGAGTCTTGAAATCCAGTGTAGCCGGAGGAGGTGCGGATATGGTAACTTTGGTATCCCTGGTAGTGATGGTAGGGGTTATAACTAGGGTGGTACTGCTCAAAAGAACTTCAATCAGGAGGACCACCAGCCGGGAAGTGGTCCCCAGGATAACCAAAAGGGTAATGTGGGACAGTCCGGGGTCTTGTGTAAATCCCAGTCGTCAGATCCGATGGAGGGGGTACCCACTTCGGACCCGCTGTAGTAAAGATCTGCAGGGAGTCTGGCGATGGGAAAGCCAATGTCAGGAGGACCAGCACCACCCGATCTGGCGCCAGAAGGGTAGCCGGCGTTTGAGGGGCTGGCGTCAGGGCCGGACAAGGGGCCCATACAGCAGGACTGGGTCTGGTGCGGGCGAAGGCTAGGGCCGATCACCGGCTCTGGCTGTGGAAGAATAGTCTGTACATCCGCGTCTGAATAGGATTCGGCCGGATCAGACAGTGGGATTGGGGCCGGGATGATAGTCTGCTCTCAGGGGATCCTACCAGAAGGAGGAGGTGCCTCGCTGAAAGGCCAGACTGCCGAGGAGGATCCTCTTTCTCCATGACCCCAGCAGGAGAACACGGATAGACCCAGAGGACCCTACACTGAGGGGTTCCGTGCCGTCTTCGCCAAGGTACCTGCGGTGAAGGGGAGGTAAAGGTTCTGCCAGTCATCGGGTGGCGCTGCTAGGCTCAGACGGGAGAACCGCGCCTGAGCAGCCGGAGACTGGCAGCTTATCGGGCGGGCAAGGGAGGAACCCCCAGCTGACTTAAGACTGGTGTTGGGCAGGTCCCCAAAGGCTGGGGAGCAGTCTTACCGGCAGATGTGCAGTCCCCGGAAGAGCCGGGGGCCAGCTTAGTGGCCAGAGGAGCCAACGATCGACTGACCTGCTGAAGTTTTACCAGACTTACCATCTGGAGGCTTCTTTGGACATTTCTCCTTATGGTGTTTCTTTGAAGGACAAGACTTCTCAGAAGAGGACTCTAATGCGGTCCATTTGCCTTTCAAGATATGCTAAGCGGACCTTTAAGAGGTGGAGCCTCCAAAGCCTGCTGTGTCTACTTTTGGTGGCCTGACTGAAGGTTTAGCACTCAGAGCAAAGAGCGAGACACGGTGGTCTGGGCCCAAACAGATCATACACTTTAGGTGACCGTCCTTATCACGGGATCTACGTGCCACAGGGCAGAGCACTTCTTAGGTGACGACATCAAGTGGTTAGAATAAAAGAAAGATCTGGGTGAAGGAAAATCCGGCGCAAGAACTCACACGATCGCTGTATGGAAGTCTGCAATCGACTGACATGAGGTGATGGGAAAGAAATGGAGGGCGGGCGTGGGGCCGCCTACTATATACAGCACGCTGACATCGGGTGGCGGTCCCCGTCAGAGATTGGTAGAAAAAGTCTGCGTGTGGTCCAGGCACCAGTCCTATGTGTAATGACCTACTGAAGGAACCTCCTCGAAGTAAGATCCGTTATTTCTGAGGAGCGTGTGGAACCTCTGGACTGCCAGGGTGTCCAGCAACAAGTTACTTTCCCACGAGGCAGTTAGGTAAGGGGCAGGGGATGGGACATACACTAGCACTATGTCCATAGATAGGACACACACACACACACACACACACACACACACACACCCCACACACACCCCACACACCCAACCAAATGGACCACCAAGAGCACCACCACCCATTATGACCAAGACCAGAACCCCACATTTTGAGTGGTAAGTGTCCACAAAACTGTGTGCCACATCAATGGTAGCAAAAGTCTGATCCTGGATTAGAAGCCGGGGGCAAGGCCACAACTGATCTGGAGCATGCACTTGTGGGAAGAAAGAAATCCTGGCTCTGTTATTTGGTTCCCAGTCAATCCTATTTTATGAACCAAATTCTGACATGCTGATGCCAAAGATGATGCTAAAACTCCGACTGTAGCACTGTTTATGCTAATAAAATACTCTGCTGGTTAATTTAATTCTATTTTGTTTTTTGGGGAGGACATTTTGAAGCTTACTGGGTAAGTAACCTTCAGTTGCCCATATTTTATTTCTTAGCATTCTGAAGTGAGGGGGTGATCCTGATCCTGCTTCTAGCACCCCTTTGTCCTCCACTCCAGCCTCACCCCTGAAACAAACATTCCCCTAGCTTCTCTAAACAAACCCTCTCCGTGATCGTAAATCCTTACTTTAGATACATACTGTCCCAGTGAACTAAAGCAGTTCTTTAAGAGATTTAGGCCACCCATACATAAAAGGCTAGCATGGCACTACCTGGGTTAGTGCTGCGCCAACTATGAATACCGGGGCCATATTCAGAGGTCTCTGTAGTGCTGCGCCAACTATGAATAGCGGGGCCATATTCAGAGGTCTCTAGTGCTGTGCTAACCCAGCAGCATGACAGTGCAAAATATATTGGAGTGTGTATGTAAATGAGGGACCCCTCATGCATAACAAAAGCAAAGGTCTCAGCATGCAGGTCCCAGGGCTTAGGGACAAAACCTGCCACTACCTATTCCAGGCACTTGCACAGTGGCAAAGAAAGGGGGTGAACTGTATGCTGGTCGAGGCAGGAGTCTCCTACCCTCCAAATGTGGATGGACAGAATATATCACAGTGACTGTCAGAATTTCACTAGAAAACTAAAGTGCGGTTTGGAATAAATGGGAAAACCAAAGATGGTGGCCAGGGGGAGAAAAAGGAGCTGCAGCCACATGAGAAGAACCACAAGACAGCATGTACAGGGGACAGGAGACTGGATCCATAACCATCCTAGGCAATGGCATACAGACAACTGCACAGCACCAGACCGCACTTAAATTGGTTTTTACTTGTTTTTATGTTGCTTGTTTACAGATTCGTTGTTAGCCCAGGATTTTGTCAGGCAGAACCAGAGTTTACTTACCAGTGGACTGTAGGCGGTTGTATTCCAATAGTAATTACTATAATATGGGCTGAAGTCTAAACAAGAAGCAGACATTGTTCTACCTTATATGCCTCTAGCCTGCTACTTTATGGATATGGATCATCTGCGTCACTGTATTGTCCAGTATTACATACATGCAAGGCTTCTTTTTATATATTTTGTTTCAGTAAATATAAGTTTCAAAAAGGCAAGGTGATATGATCGAAACATTCAAACACCTTAAGGGCATTAACAAGGTGAAAGAGTCAAACATGCTTCAATATAAGAAAAATAGCAGGACAAGAGGTCACAGCACGAGATTAGAGGGAGGCCGATTAAGGGGTAATGTGAGGAAGTTCTTTTCCACAGAAAGGGTGGTGGATGCATGGAACTGCCTACCTCAGGGAGTGGTGGCTATGACTACAGTGCAGGGCTTCAAACAGGCATGGGATAGGCATAAGGGAGCAATACAGATGAGTATGAATAGATAGGCCACTGACAGAGCAAAGGATGATGGCACATTTATAAGGTAGAAAAAGAAATGGGCAGACTGGATGGGCCTTGCGGTCTTTATTTGCCATCAACTTCTATGTTTCTAAGCCTTCAGAGCAGTGCTTTTTCCCCACTGGTGAAAAACACTAATCAGGCACTATGGCTGGGTGCCTCCCCCCCAAAAAATAGCCCCTGTAAGACAGAAATAATCTGTGTCTACAGACCTCCACCCTACTAAGCGCAAAACCCCCACCAGCTAAACAACTCCCCCTTTGCATCGCGTCTCAACCTGGCCGCTGTTATTTCCTCAAGACAACACTGATCAGCACAGCCCTCCGCTCACCTCTTGGCTGGACACCATCGGAGTCGTAGAGCGCGACTGCGTGTACTGTAGAAACAGCTGCAGATGCCATCTGAGGGAGTGGCATCCAATAAACTCTAGGTAGTTATTCATAAAACAAGGGTGATGGGGAGGTGGGTCTACTAACCTGTGAAACGGGGAAATCAGGGGGTCCACTAGAACCAGGGAAGTCAACAGATGTGCGATACATGGGCACTAAGGGGCTGCTCCACACCATGAAAATGAGACCATAGCTGGTCCGGTGGCGCAGAGGGTTGAGGTGCTAGTGCCTTACCTCGACCCACACTGGCAACCCAGGTTTGGGAACGGACTCGGGGCGCCTGGGGAGGAGAGGATCGAGCGTCTGGAGGACTGTTCTCTGCTGGGGTGGGTTGTAGGAGTGCGTTCTGCAATTGCCCTCCGATGGAGACATGGGGGGCTAGCTGAGAAGCACACAAGAGAGGAAACATCACCAGAAAATGGAGACTGGCTCTGCACTCAGCCAGAAGACAGACGCCCGACAGCCCGATGCCATCAATGTCCCGGGAGCCTCCATCCCTCAGCTGTACCCCAGGGCCAAGCAGAGCACTTGCCTGCTCCACAGGGACCTCTCCCCTCAGAGGAGGGGGGCCCATCCAGCAAAGGGTTACGTCCGGGTTACCCTGGGAACAACTGCAAATGTGAGGGATGGGGCACAGGAACAGGACGGACAGCCTGAAGGAGTGGCTGAGAGCGGTAGCATGTTTGGGGGGTGAGAGAATAACACAAAAAAGAAAATGACCATAATGAGCATGAAATTTTCCCCTAAAGCTGACATCCCCAGTGGACTCATCTGCATACTTGGGCTGAATATGGCCGCGGGAGCCCTGGTGCTATTCTGTTTGGGCAGTGCTCTCGTCAATGGGCTTCTCTGTGGACTATATTCAGCCCTGGGCTGTGCCAATGCTGCACATAGTCCCTTTGCTCTGCACTGGCATGGCCCCATGTTCAGACAGTTAAGCGCACTCATTTGGATCATGCTGACTAAATGTAGTTCAGAGCTGGCAGTGTGTTGTATATGTCAGCAACTACTGGCAGCGTGGCACCATCAGACTCTGAATGTAGGGGCATTGATGCTTCTCGATGCACTTCTCTGTAACTTCCATTTAAAGGACTTATGTTCATCTAGATGGAAGTGGTTATGGAGTGAGGAGTCATCAGGCAATACAGTAAAGGTTTCTTTGCACTCCTATAGTCATCTATCTAAAAATCAATACAGTTTGCTGCCACTGGGAGGTCAGTATTGAAAAGCTGGGGAAACAGAACATGGGAATGAGCATTTCAAGGGTAGAAGTGGAGTGAGGGGACCCATGCAGTGCCTGGTCCTGAGGATAGACACGAGTAGACTGGTACGTAAAAGTTGGTGTGTATGCTTGTGACATGTCCATAAACTTTGTGACCTTTGAATTGTGCACAGTGATTAACCAAATACAGTATTAAATTTTACCATACCAACCTTTCCGAGAGAAAACTTCTTTACAAAATGCTCAGTTTTGTTGCCAGTATCTGGTTCAAACTCAGGGGCTCCTGACACCACTTTCAACTCCAGTCCACAGTACTTTGCTGCTATCAGCACAGGGTAAGCTCGCCAATAATCTGCGTAGGTGTACAATGTCTGTCAAATACAACAAACAAAAAAAATATTTATATGGCAAACTACTGATAACATACTTACTGACTCAAGTTAAAAAAAAAAAAAAAAAATACTAGGAGCCTGGATGCTCCCACCTTTAGCGTGCAATTCCAAATGCTCAGGGATATTTACTCACTCAAAGGTAAATTCTTCACCTTGCTTCCGCAACCCCATATCTGGATAAACGCAGATTGGAATTATGTACTACAAAATGGGTAGTAGAAATCCTGGATCCTGACTGGCCAAGACAAGCTGGCACCCACACATCTACCTCAGCTTACTAAGTGCTGGTTGTCACAAATGCACTCTGCAGGTCAGGCCCTCTGCTCCCACAGTGCCAACCTCAGAGTGCAACAGTGTGAATAGGTAACACAGGGTAACCCTCCTGTCTGCTTTGGGTCCGAATCACCTTTTAGCGTCAAGTTCTGGGGGGATTCAAACTGTGAACCTTATGCCAGTATATCCAATTATAGGCTCAGATATGTACCCTCTTTGGGACTGCAGTACAATCTTTTGCCAGGGGTACCAAGCCAGGTTTCCAAAATAAACCCTTAAAACTCAGACCTTGGGTATATTCTTACTTTCTTTCCCAAGCTCAGTAATATCAAGCCTTTTAAACAGTGTCAGACTTAAAAATACAGGCACGTCACATGCAAAAATAAAACTGGAAAGACAGGCAGTATTTTAAGAAAATGGTAATTTGCAAAAAAAAATTGTAAAATAAAATACAGAACATATACAGCTTACAATCTTAGAAAAACAGGAAGTTTCAGAACAACCACTCCTACCACAAAAAATGCAATTGCTTTCTAACGATTACCTTTCCAAGCGCTCTTTTAGTTAGAGAGAAAACTTTCTTCACAGCCCAAGATGTTATGACACACATTTCAGCAACACTGATCATTTTCAACTTTACCAACCCCCTACGGTGAGTCATCTAGCTCCTCCTTTTAGAAATTAGTATAACAATTTCCTACCAGGAGATATTTTAAAACTAATGGTACAGAGAAAAAGTAATTCCTAAATATGGCATCCTTTAAACATTTTCCCTTTGAACATGGCAATCCCACACTGGCATCAAGGTGTTAAAAAGCCAACAGGAATCAGCCCAATGATGTCCTGTTTCTAATGTCAGTCCCATTTGGTTTAAACTTCAAAAGCCTGGCAGGTCATAAAAAGGTCAAAATGCCATTTTGCAAGGAAGCCAATTAAATGGTCCTGGTCTGTTTTACAATATCCTGTGGTTTTCAGCCACTGACACCTTGTAGCCACAAGCCAAATTCCTCACACACTGAAATGTCACACATAGACCACGTATTTATAATACCAATATCATACAATAATCATAAGCAAAGGGCAGAGTGCCACACTAGTGAGTCCAGCCGGCCCACACAGAAGTCATTTTTTTTTTTTTTTTTTAAGATGCTTAGCAGCAACCTCCCCCCACACCAAAAAAACCCATTTCTGAATACTGCATCCAAATGCACACCAGAGTGCCAGAGCTCCCTTACCATCCTCTCGGAAGTTCCTCGTTATTAGCTATACAGGACAGTATCATCTACGTCCATTCAGTCCGTCACCGGACAGTGCATCCTCTCAAAGTCACCCAGTGGCTACTGGGGGATAGCAAGTATGATTGAGGGCCCATCCATGGAGGGATGGGGATGGGATCAGAAGTAGCTAAAAATCCAGGTGCTCCGCCAGTCTCTTGCGCTGTGGATCCACCTCTTTCGATGGCCAGCCACCTGCTGCCTGGATTGTGCGCAAGAGGTCTCCGAAGGAAGGGTCCTCTGGAGGAGAGTTTGGTGACTCCTTATGAGGGACCTCGACGGAAGATCTGGGATCCGAAGGCTCGGACTCAGACTCTGTGTCGGAGGGCTCAGAACTGCTGGAGATGGAAGGATCCACTCCAGCCAATCCCACTATTAAAGCACCCACTGTTCTTCTGGATGGAGGCGGTGGAGGGGGCCCTGGGTAGGGGGATATACTCCAGACTGCCCGATCTCCATGAGGAGCTGGCTTCTGGCATCCTGCCACCACTGGGGGCCCCCCCCCCCGACTCACTCAGGCACCAGTGGTGGCGGAGGAGGAGACCGAAACCCGGATAGCCTGGGTACTGAAAGCCCAGCAATGGCTTAAGGATAATAGGAGTACCCAGGGTATCCCAGCTTCAGGGGCACATGGCCTGGCATCGGGTACTGTGGAGCCGATGGTGGGCCGCCCAGTGGCAGGACAAAGGGTTCAGGACCCGGAAACCCGCCTGAAGGAACTGGTCCTACCGGGGGAGGTGCCAGAGTGCCATCAGGTGGTGTGGTATCTGGGAGGGCCCCTGAAGGCCCAGAGGGACAAGGCTCCATGGATGGATTTCCAGCTGGGGACGGACTCTTGTCCGGGGAGCGCAAACAGACCTAGCGGGGAATTCTGGGAGGGACCCTAAACGAAAAGGTCTATATGCGATCCTGCTGGGAGGAAAAACTCTGGATTGGGTGGAGTCCCTGGGGCAAAAAACCCAGTGGGATGACTAGTCGCTTTGCCGCTCACTGACGTCGGAGGCCAAGCTGGAGCCCGATGGGAGAGTGGAGGTGTTTGGGCAGGCGACGGAGTCATCTGACTGATCAGACCACACCGGGCTAGTGGAGGTCGGGAGACTGCTGCTAGGCTGACCAGCTGGAGCTGTGCACCCTTCGACAGGGTCGAAGGGTGGCTTATTGGCTAAGCAGAGGGGCGACTTTACTGAAACCTCCAAATAGTCTACCCCTGGCTGCCGGCTCACCTCGGCAGGAGAGAGAGAAGGTGCCCGGCCCAAAGAGGCAGACGGGGTACCAGAAGGAGTACTCACGGTTTGGGGAGGCCTTGGGGCTGGTATTGATGACCTCTCCCTCAATTCCTGGAGCTCCTTTTCCATAGATGCCAGTCGTCTGGTCAGGAGGTGGGCCTTGATGGTCCGCCTGCACTTTGTTCGAGTTGCCTGGTTGAAGGCCTGGCAAATGGAGCACTCCTTGGTGCTGTGTTTGGAACCAAGGCACAAGAGGC